>JAWPHD010002764.1:0-241948 GCA_037043455.1 Cyrtodaria siliqua
TGAATTCATTGATTATCTACTAGTCGGGTCATGTGCTGCGTTCATTCACTATATAATCCAATAGTCAGGCATCCATTTACTACATTATCCACTGGTCATGGCATTCATTTACTACAGTGTCCACCAGTCAGGCATTCATTGACTATATTATCCACTAGTATTGTCCACTAGTCCGGGTGGCACTGCATTTATTTACTATACTATCCACTAGTCCTTTAGTGGTGCTGCGTTTATTCACTATTTCACTATATAATCCAATAGTCAGGCGCCCCGTTTGGTTGCCGGGGGCCCCGTTTGGTCACGGGGCAAAGAATACGGCCACTGCAGATCCCTATGGAGGGGTAGGCAGAGGGGTAGAATCCCCCCAAATTCATGTTCATTTTATCATTTTTGTTCATGTTCATTAAAGGTCTTATCTCGCTCGCATCAAAAGAGCAGTGGCAGAAAAACATTAACGTGGCTGCAGCGTAAATGGAGTTTCTACGATAGAATTTGCAGCAACTCTGCAGTTCAGGGTGAGAAGGTTCTAGGCCCATTTTCCATATTTTATCTGGATGAACATGGAAGATGAGCCTGGCATGTTCATGCCTTTTAGGCGCCATATAACCTTTCATGTGTTGGTGCACGCTCCTTTAAACCCAATTCAATTCGTCCCGAGATGTGAATTCATTGATTATCTACTAGTCGGGTCATGTGCTGCGTTTATTCACTATATAATCCAATAGTCAGGCATCCATTAACTACAATATCCACTAGTCAGGCATTCATTTACTACAGTATCCACCAGCCAGGCATTCATTGACTATATTATCCACCAGTATTGTCCACTATTCTGGGTGGCGCTGCATTTATTTACTATACTATCCACTAGTCCTCTAGTGGTGCTGCATTTATTCTCTATATTATCCACTAGTTCAAAGTGGTGCTGCATTTATTCTCTGTATTATCCACTAGTCCAAAGTGGTGCTGCATTTATTCACTATATTATCCACTAGTCAGGCATTCCATTTACTACATTTACTATACAAATGTGCATGTGACCTTGACCTTGAGTTATCAGCAACTCTGTAGTTCTGTAGGTAACGAGGTTCTAGGCCCATTCTACCTATTTTTTCTTGATGATGAGTCTGGCATATTCATTCCTGTGAGGCGCCATATAACCTTTCATGTGTTGGTGCACGCGCCTTTAAACCGAATTCAATTCGTCCCGAGATGTGAATTCACTGATTACCTACTAGTCGGGTCATGTGCTGCGTTTATTCACTATATAATCCAATAGTCAGGCATCCATTTACATTATCCACTAGGCAGGCATTCATGTTCTACAGTATCCACCAGTCAGGCATTCATTGACTATATTATCCACTAGTATTGTCCACTAGTCCGGGTGGCGCTGCATTTATTTACTATACTATCCACTAGTCCTTTAGTGGTTCTGGATTTATTCTCTATATTATCCACTAGTTCAAAGTGGTGCTGCATTTATTCTCTATATTATCCACTAGTCCAAAGTGGTGCTGCATTTATCCACTGTATTATCCACTAGTCAGGCATTCCATTTACTACATTTACTATACAAATGTGCATGTGACCTTGACCTTGAATTTGCAGCAACTCTGCAGTTCTGTAGGTAACGAGGTTCTAAGCCCATTCTACATGTTTATTCTTGATGATGAGGCTGGCATATTCATTCCTGTGAGGCGCCATATAACCTTTCATGTGTTGGTGCACGCGCCTTAAACCCCACCCCATTCAATTCAATTCGTCCCGAGATGTGAATTCACTGATTACCTACTAGTCGGGTGATGTGCTGTGTTTATTCACTATATAATCCAATAGTCAGGCATCCATTTACTACATTATCCACTAGTCAGGCATTCCATTTATTACATTAACTTTACAAATGTGCATGTGACCTTGACTTTGAATTTGCAGCAACTCTGCAGTTCTGTAGGTAACGAGGTTCTAGGCCCATTCTACATATTTTTTCTTGATGATGAGTCTGGCATATTCATTCCTGTGAGGCGCCATATAACCTTTCATGAGTTGGTGCGCACGCCTTTAAACTCAATTCAATTCAATTCGTCCCCGAGATGTTAATTCACTGATTATCTACTAGTCGGGTCATGTGCTGCGTTCATTCACTATATAATCCAATAGTCAGGCATCCATTTACTACATTATCCACTAGTCAGGCATTCATTTACTACAGTATCCACCAGTCAGGCATTCATTGACTATATTATCCACTAGTATTGTCCACTAGTCCGGGTGGCACTGCATTTATTTACTATACTATCCACAAGTCCTTTAGTGGTGCTGCATTTATTCTCTATATTATCCACTAGTCCAAAGTGGTGCTGCATTTATTCTCTGTATTATCCACTAGTCCAAAGTGGTGCTGCATTTATTCACTATATTATCCACTAGTCAGGCATTCCATTTATTACATTTACTATACAAATGTGCATGTGACCTTGACCTTGAATTTGCAGCAACTCTGCAGTTCTGTAGGTAACGAGGTTCTAGGCCCATTCTACATATTTTTTATGATGATGAGTCTGGCATATTCATTCCTGTGAGGCGCCATATAACCTTTCATGTGTTGGTGCACGCGCCTTTCAACCCTATTCAATTCAATTTGTCGCGAGATGTGAATTCACTTATTATCTACTAGTTGGGTCATGTGCTGCGTTTATTCACTATATAATCCAATAGTCAGGCATCCATTTACTACATTATCCACTAGTCAGGCATTCATTTACTATAGTATCCACCAGTCAGGCATTCATTGACTATATTATTTACTATACTATCCACTAGTCCTTTAATGGTGCTGCATTTATTCACTATATAATCCAGTAGTCGGGCATCCATTTACTACATTATCCACTAGTCAGACATTCATTTACTATATTATCCACCAGTCAGGCATTCATTGACTATATTATTTACTATACTATCCACTAGTCCTTTAATGGTGCTGCATTTATTCACTATATAATCCAATAGTCGGGCATCCATTTACTACATTATCCACTAGTCAGGCATTCATTTACTATATTATCCACCAGTCAGGCATTCCATTTACTATACAAATCAGGCATTCCATTTACTACATTATCCACTAGTCAGACATTCAATTTACTACAGTATCCACCAGTCAGGCATTCATTGACTATATAATCTACTATCCACTAGTCCAAAGTGGTGCTGCATTTATTCTCTATATTATCCACTAGTCCAAAGCAGTGCTGCATTTATTCACTATATTATCCACTAGTCGGGTGGTTCTGCATTTATTTACTATATTATCCATCAGTCAGGCATTCATTGACTATATTATCCACTAGTATTGTCCACTAGTGCGGATGGCGCTGCATTTATTTACTATACTATCCGCTAGTCCAAAGTGGTGCTGCATTTATTCTCTGTATTATCCACTAGTCTAAAGTGGTGCTGCATTTATTCACTATATTATCCACTAGTTGGGTGGTTCAGCATTTATTTACTATATTATCCATCAGTCAGGCATTCATTGACTATATTATCCACTAGTATTGTCCATTAGTGCGGGTGGTGATGCATTTATTTACTATACTATCCACTAGTCCTTTAGTGGTGCTGCATTTATTCTCTATATTATCCACTAGTCCAAAGTGGTGCTGCATTTATTCTCTGTATTATCCACTAGTCCAAAGTGGTGCTGCATTTATTCTCTATATTATCCACTTGTCCAAAGTGGTGCTGCATTTATTCTCTATATTATCCACTAGTCCAAAGTGGTGCTGCATTTATTCTCTGTATTATCCACTAGTCCAAAGTGGTGCTGCATTTATTCTCTGTATTATCCACTAGTCCAAAGTGGTGCTGTATTTATTCTCTATATTATCCACTAGTCCAACGTGGTGCTGCATTTATTCTCTATATTATCCACTAGTCCAAAGTGGTGCTGCATTTATTCTCTGTATTATCCACTAGTCCAAAGTGGTGCTGCATTTATTCTCTGTATTATCCACTAGTCCAAAGTGGTGCTGTATTTATTCTCTATATTATCCACTAGTCCAAAGTGATGCTGCATTTATTCTCTATATTATCCATTAGTCCAAAGTGGTGCTGTATTTATTCTCTATATTATCCACTAGTCCAAAGTGGTGCTGCATTTATTCTCTATATTATCCACTAGTCCAAAGTGGTGCTGCATTTATTCTCTGTATTATCCACTAGTCCAAAGTCGTGCTGTATTTATTTACTATACTATCCACTAGTTCAAAGTGGTGCTGCATTTATTCTCTATATTATCCACTAGTCCAAAGTGGTGCTGCATTTATTCTCTATATTATCCACTAGTCCAAAGTGGTGCTGTATTTATTCTCTAAATTTTCCACTAGTCCAAAGTGGTGCTGCATTTATTCTCTATATTATCCGCTAGTCCAAAGTGGTGCTGCATTTATTCTCTATATTATCCACTAGTCCAAAGTGGTGCTGCATTTATTCTCTATATTATCCACTAGTCCAAAGTGGTGCTGTATTTATTCTCTATATTATCCACTAGTCCAAAGTGGTGCTGCATTTATTCTCTATATTATCCACTAGTCCAAAGTGGTGCTGCATTTATTCTCTATATTATCCACTAGTCCAAAGTGGTGCTGTATTTATTCTCTATATTATCCACTAGTCCAAAGTGGTGCTGCATTTATTCTCTATATTATCCACTAGTCCAAAGTGGTGCTGCATTTATTCTCTATATTATCCACTAGTCCAAAGTGGTGCTGCATTTATTCTCTATATTATCCACTAGTCCAAAGTGGTGCTGCATTTATTCTCTATATTATCCACTAGTCCAAAGTCGTGCTGCATTTATTTACTATATTATCCACCAGTCAGGCATTGCATTTACTACCTTTACTATACAAATCAGGCATTCCATTTACTACATTATCCACTAGTCAGACATTCAATTTACTACAGTATCCACCAGTCAGGCATTCATTGACTATATAATCTACTAGTATTGTCCACTAGTCCGGGTGGCACTGCATTTATTTACTATACTATCCACTAGTCCAAAGTGGTGCTGCATTTATTCTCTGTATTATCCACTAGTCCAAAGTGGTGCTGCATTTATTCACTATATTATCCACTAGTTCAAAGTGGTGCTGCATTTATTCTGTATATTATCCACTAGTCAAAAGTGGTGCTGCATTTACTCTGTGTATTATCCACTAGTCCAAAGTGGTGCTGCATTTATTCTCTGTATTATCCACTAGTCCAAAGTGGTGCTGTATTTATTCTCTATATTATCCACTAGTCCAAAGTGGTGCTGCATTTATTCTCTATATTATCCACTAGTCCAAAGTGGTGCTGCATTTATTCTCTGTATTATCCACTAGTCCAAAGTGGTGCTACATTTATTCTCTGTATTATCCACTAGTCCAAAGTGGTGCTGTATTTATTCTCTATATTATCCACTAGTCCAAAGTGATGCTGCATTTATTCTCTATATTATCCATTAGTCCAAAGTGGTGCTGTATTTATTCTCTATATTATCCACTAGTCCAAAGTGGTGCTGCATTTATTCTCTATATTATCCACTAGTCCAAAGTGGTGCTGCATTTATTCTCTGTATTATCCACTAGTCCAAAGTCGTGCTGTATTTATTTACTATACTATCCACTAGTTCAAAGTGGTGCTGCATTTATTCTCTATATTATCCACTAGTCCAAAGTGGTGCTGCATTTATTCTCTATATTATCCGCTAGTCCAAAGTGGTGCTGCATTTATTCTCTATATTATCCACTAGTCCAAAGTGGTGCTGCATTTATTCTCTATATTATCCACTAGTCCAAAGTGGTGCTGTATTTATTCTCTATATTATCCACTAGTCCAAAGTGGTGCTGCATTTATTCTCTATATTATCCACTAGTCCAAAGTGGTGCTGCATTTATTCTCTATATTATCCACTAGTCCAAAGTGGTGCTGCATTTATTCTCTATATTATCCACTAGTCCAAAGTGGTGCTGCATTTATTCTCTGTATTATCCACTAGTCCAAAGTGGTGCTGCATTTATTCTCTGTATTATCCACTAGTCCAAAGTGGTGCTGTATTTATTCTCTATATTATCCGCTAGTCCAAAGTGATGCTGCATTTATTCTCTATATTATCCATTAGTCCAAAGTGGTGCTGTATTTATTCTCTATATTATCCACTAGTCCAAAGTGGTGCTGCATTTATTCTCTATATTATCCACTAGTCCAAAGTGGTGCTGCATTTATTCTCTATATTATCCACTAGTCCAAAGTGGTGCTGCATTTATTCTCTATATTATCCACTAGTCCAAAGTGGTGCTGTATTTATTCTCTATATTATCCACTAGTCCAAAGTGGTGCTGCATTTATTCTCTATATTATCCACTAGTCCAAAGTGGTGCTGCATTTATTCTCTATATTATCCACTAGTCCAAAGTGGTGCTGCATTTATTCTCTATATTATCCACTAGTCCAAAGTGGTGCTGCATTTATTCTCTATATTATCCACTAGTCCAAAGTCGTGCTGCATTTATTTACTATATTATCCACCAGTCAGGCATTGCATTTACTACCTTTACTATACAAATCAGGCATTCCATTTACTACATTATCCACTAGTCAGACATTCAATTTACTACAGTATCCACCAGTCAGGCATTCATTGACTATATAATCTACTAGTATTGTCCACTAGTCCGGGTGGCACTGCATTTATTTACTATACTATCCACTAGTCCAAAGTGGTGCTGCATTTATTCTCTGTATTATCCACTAGTCCAAAGTGGTGCTGCATTTATTCACTATATTATCCACTAGTTCAAAGTGGTGCTGCATTTATTCTGTATATTATCCACTAGTCAAAAGTGGTGCTGCATTTACTCTGTGTATTATCCACTAGTCCAAAGTGGTGCTGCATTTATTCTCTATATTATCCACTAGTCCAAAGTGGTGCTGCATTTATTCTCTGTATTATCCACTAGTCCAAAGTGGTGCTGCATTTATTCTCTATATTATCCACTAGTCCAAAGTGGTGCTGCATTTATTCTCTGTAATATCCACTAGTCCAAAGTGGTGCTGCATTTATTCTCTATATTATCCACTAGTCCGGGTGGTGCTGCATTTATTCACTATATTATCCACTAGTCCAAAGTGGTGCTGCATTTATTCTCTATATTATCCACTAGTCCAAAGTGGTGCTGCATTTATTCTCTATTATCCACTAGTCCAAAGTGGTGCTGCATTTATTCTCTATATTATCCAATAGTCCAAAGTGGTGCTGCATTTATTCTCTGTATTATCCACTAGTACTAAGTGTTTCTGCATTTATTCTCTATATTATCCACTAGTCCAAAGTGGTGCTGCATTTATTCTCTGTATTATCCACTAGTCCAAAGTGGTGCTGCATTTATTCTCTATATTATCCACTAGTCCGGGTGGTGCTGCATTTATTCTCTATATTATCCACTAGTCCGGGTGGTGCTGCATTTATTCTCTATATTATCCGCTAGTCCAAAGTGGTGCTGCATTTATTATCTGTATTATCCACTAGTCCAAAGTGGTGCTGCATTTATTCTCTGTATTATCCACTAGTCCAAAGTGGTGCTGTATTTATTCTCTATATTATCCACTAGTCCGGGTGGTGCTGTATTTATTCTCTGTATTATCCACTAGTCCAAAGTGGTGCTGCATTTATTCTCTATATTATCCACTAGTCCGGGTGGTGCTGCATTTATTCTCTATATTATCCACTAGTCCAGAGTGGTGCTGCATTTATTCACTATATTATCCACTAGTCCAAAGTGGTGCTGCATTTAGTCTTTATATTATCCACTAGTCCAAAGTGGTGCTGCATTTATTCACTATATTATCCACTAGTCCAAAGTGGTGCTGCATTTATTCTCTATATTATCCACTAGTCCAAAGTGGTGCTGCATTTATTCTCTGTATTATCCACTAGTCCAAAGTGGTGCTGCATTTATTCACTATATTATCCACTAGTTCAAAGTGGTGCTGCATTTATTCACTATATTATCCACTAGTCCAAAGTGGTGCTGCATTTATTCTCTATATTATCCACTAGTCCAAAGTGGTGCTGCATTTATTCTCTATATTATCCACTAGTCCAAAGTGGTGCTGCATTTATTCTCTATATTATCCACTAGTCCAAAGTGTTGCTGCATTTATTCTCTATATTATCCACTAGTCCAAAGTGGTGCTGCATTTATTCTCTATATTATCCACTAGTCCAAAGTGGTGCTGCATTTATTTACTATATTATCCACCAGTCAGGCATTCCATTTACTACATTTACTATACAAATCAGGCATTCCATTTACTACATTATCCTCTAGTCAGACATTCAATTTACTACAGTATCCACCAGTCAGGCATTCATTGACTATATAATCTACTAGTATTGTCCACTAGTCCGGGTGGCGCTGCATTTATTTACTATACTATCCACTAGTCCAAAGTGGTGCTGCATTTATTCTCTACATTATCCACTAGTCGGGTGGTTCTGCATTTATTTACTATATTATCCACAAGTCCAAAGTGGTGCTGCATTTATTCTCTATACTATCCACTAGTCCAAAGCGGTGCTGCATTTATTCACTATATTATCCACTAGTCGGGTGGTTCTGCATTTATTTACTGTAGTATCCACCAGTCAGGCATTCCAGTTACTACATTTAATATACATATCTGAGGCATTCTATTCACTACATCATCCACTGAGTCAGACATTCATTTACTACAGTATCTACCTGTCAGGCATTCATTGACTATATTAGCCACTAGTATTGTCCACTGCATGGTCCGGGTGGCGCTGCATTTATTTACTATACTATCCACTAGTCCAAAGTGGTGCTGCATTTATTCTCTATATTATCCACTAGTTCAAATATATAGCCCCCACTTAAAGGTACACAGGGCAATCTTGAAGTGTTTGATAGGGGTGTCTTGATTTATTTATCCAGTGTCATTTTGACTTTTACCCTGGTTACATTGAAATAAATAAAATCTGACGAATTCACTATTTCGTCTTATTATACTATAAGCTTTAAAGGGACACTGTCCGTAACTTTTAGCTTATAAAACACACAATAATTATGTTCGCAAACATTACACACTAAACATTATTGAATATTTACTAATTAAAAGTAAGATTGTTTAACGGAATTCAATCGCGGTACAAAAAAAAGTAAATCCGCTTTGTGCGTTTGAACTCGCAGCCCAAACTAAAATTAGACGCGCCGTAACAATAGTGTGCGTGAGCATAAAGTGGTCGACAACGCTCCCAACTGAGCTAAGCGGGCTATACATATTTCGCAATACATACTGTGGTGAAAACCTAATGCGCTAATGGAAGTCACGTGATCGCAGAAAAGGTAAATATTGTGGGTCCCACTTTATTTACATATAATAATTAAAACTTTTTTTTTTCAAACTCACGAATGTATTCCTACATACTTCTTAGGGTCTATCCTCATGTTTTCATGTATACATTTCACTGAATAAAAGTCAGCCAGTTATTTGGTTATGCTCAATATCTGCTTACTTACGGACAGTGTCCCTTTAATATATTATTGGTGCAATAATATAAAAAAAAAAAAATATGCAAAAACAAATTGCTTACTACTATTCTTATAATTAATATTAATGATTGAACAAATACAAGTTATGCAGAAAAACTAGCCGGACGTCGCGACTTTTTAAAAAAATAAAGATTGCCTGGTGTCCCTTTAAAAGAA
The DNA here is from genome assembly GCA_037043455.1 of Cyrtodaria siliqua. Classification (NCBI taxonomy): domain Eukaryota; kingdom Metazoa; phylum Mollusca; class Bivalvia; order Adapedonta; family Hiatellidae; genus Cyrtodaria; species Cyrtodaria siliqua. The sequence goes on from JAWPHD010002764.1 coordinate 9,783, forward strand.
GCGGAGGTATAGCTATACATGTAGTAATTGGTTGCAATATAATCAACAGTAAGTAATATGGGAAGAAATTGCTTTTAACAGTTTTATAATTTATAATATTAATCATTGAAAAATTGCAAGCTATGTAGAACAAATAACGGAAAGCCGTGAGTTTTAAATAATAAAAATTGGCTTGTGTGCCTTTTAATAATATTTTATTTGTAAAATTCAAAACAAAATGTATTACCTCCCTTTAAATGGAACAACATATTGTTTCCATAGACCTACATATCAGAGACAAAAACGGATTCAACTCACACTTTTAATACAAAGGCATACTCTATATTCATAATAACAAACATAATAGTAAATTAAAAAATGTTTTATATGAGCCAAACAATTTCTTTTATTACCTCCATTTATCACCAAACAAAAAAATTATCAATAAACAAGAAATATCACTGTAAGTGATAAATGCCCCCGAAGTGTCCTTTGACCTCTAAGTATGACCTTGACCTTGGAGCCATGGACCTGGATTTTGTGCACGACACGTCGTTTGGTTGTGGTGAGCACTTGTGCCAAGTTATTTGATCCGTCCATGAATCCCAGAGTTATTGATCGGACACAATTTGACTTTTGACCTCCAAGTGTGACCTTGACCTTGAAGACCTGAGTTTTGCGCATGATACATCGTCTTGTTATGATGATCAGTTGTGCCAAGTTATTTAAAAATCCCTGCAGTGGTTGTGACGTTACGGTCCGGACACGAACTTGCGTACCTGTTTTTGACCTATAAACTTCAAGAGTAACCTGGACCTTTGAGGTATGGATCTGGGTTTTGCGCGCGACACAGCGTCTTGTTATGGTGATCAGTTGTGCCAAGTTAATCAAAAATCCATGCAGTGGTTGTGACGTTACGGTCCGGACACGAAATTGCGTACCTGTTTTTGACCTATGAACTTCAAGTGTAACCTTGATCTTTGAGGTACGGACCCGGGTTTTGCGCGCGACACATCGTCTTGTTATGGTGATCACTTGTGCCAAGTTAATCAAAAATGCATGCAGGGGTTTTGAAGGTACAGTCCGGACACGAAAAGCGGACAGATGGACAGAATCCGGACAGACAGACGGACGGACAATGCGATTACTATATGCCCCCGAAAATATTTTGGGGGCATAAAAATGCTTAAAAATACATCACAAAAAGACTCCTACAGTATATAATGCCAAGACATTCTGCATATGCATAATACACCATAAGATAGAAAATGTGTTCACGAAAACAGATGCCCAGATTTGTATGTATTAAAGGGACACACGGCGATCTTGAAGAGTTCAAAATGGGTGTCTCGATTTATATATCCAGTATCATTTTAACTTGTACCCTGGTTACATTTAAATAAATCAAATTTTAAGTATGCACTATTTCGTCTTATTATACTATAGTTTTAATATATTATTGGTGCAATAATATCAAACAAATTCCTTTATACTCTTCTTATAATTAATGTTAATGATTGAACAAATGCAAGTTATTTAGAAAAACTTAACGGGACGCCGTGAGTTTTTAAAAAATCAAGATTTAACGAACAACAATGTAAAACTTTAAACGGGCACACAGCAATCTTGAAAAATGTATAATTAATTTAAAGATGATGATTTCTAAGGATTATAGTCCCTCTACCATGACAACAACAAAGCAGACAGTTTAATATAATCAATTAAATTTAATCGACAGTTCAGTGCAAAACTATTGTATCTCCTTCTTTATTCATATGTAGTTACAATAGTTTTACGCTGATCACTCAATATGCCCAAGGAAGATTATGGGGTTCATCAAAGTTTATTTATTTAGTTTTTTAAATAATTAACATGAAATAGCCAGGCCATCAAAAAAAGGGTACCAGCTGGGGGCATGGGTCAGGGGAGTTTGAACTATGAAAACAGTCTCTAGTAAGATTAAAATGTTATAATTATTTATTTATATATTTGCATTATCCATTTTTTGTCTGATCATTGCTGCTTGTTTAAGTTACTGAAATGTTTAAAATATATTGCATATATAAAAGGTTATAAAAAATTATAAAAATACCCAGTGCGGTTTGTCAGGGACCCGTCCTCAGCATCCAAATTCTGTTAATATATGAGACCTTTGTCTGAGGAAGGGTGTTTGTCAACACAGAGCCATGTGGAGGCCACACTGGGGCGGGCAATGATCAAACATATACATAGATATTATGTGATAGTGGAACAGAAACCTGCTCTAATAATGAATGACTGCCTATAGATAAAACTAAAATCTCCACCGCTACTGATAAAACAAGTGGTAATAAGTATTAAAATGTGTATATACAACAATTTTTTTGTCGGACATATTAATATGCGCAATGGGGTATTCTATGTTTAAGTGTACTGTAAACATATGTGGCGTCCACTCACTGTTTATCCCATATATTACAAAATAGATATAAAAATGGTTAGAGCAGGCTTTACATATATCGAAAGCATAGGTGGATTATTTCCTTCCAAAGATAGTTAAATGAAAAGACAAGATATATCTTATTTAACCTTATGGATACACGAAGGAGGTATATCTCCTATTGAGGAGGTGTATAGTAAATATGGGATATGATATTGTCATGGGTATTTTATATTTTATACAATGTGGGTTATGCTGCAGGATATGTTTAAAACATGGGTGTATTGAACAACAGAAAACAAAATGATGACGATGCATGAGGCCAAAAAAAAAAAGAAGCTGTGTTTCCTATTGCATGCTCTGAAAAAATAGGGTAGGTCGGTAGGCATTGTGAGATTCTACATGTATTCATCTCATAAACCCCATACAAGTTGATGATACAACTGAAAGTTTCTCTGTGATGTCAGTTTACCTCGATATATTGTGATAAATCATTGTTCAGAACATTTTTTTTTTTTTTTCATAACAAGTTTTAGAGTCGGTCCCTTAAAAATAGGGTCGGTCGGGCCACCGGAAACACAGGTATTTTTTTTTTGGCCTGACAAAAAACAGATATGTCGTTGGTCTGTACTACAAAGCCAGTATGACGACCGTAAAGGCTAGCTAAGAACAGTAACCTAAATTTGCATTAAAGTAACCCAATCAATATAATTTAGAAAACTCGGTATTGATTTCCATATAGAAAGGTAGTTCAACGACCGTCTAACTAAATGACAAACAATTCAGACCGATTTACTCACTAAATATTGTGGAACTTGGGAGATATGGTAGATATGGAATATGCTGAATAATGTCAGAGTTTTCGAGCCCCGCAGACAAAACTTACAAGCTGATCCACTGGGCCGTCAAACAGTGCAGTTTTATTACATTATATATATGACAGTATGTGACTGATCCTGGACCGTTGTGCCTGCGTTGTCATCAGACTCAAAAATCGCCTCAACCCGTCCACCGGATCAGCCCCATTTTATACCTATATCAATTATTGAATTGTTTTCCATAGTACTATAAGTGGAGTGATCTTATTACCTTATAGGTACATCACCTATTGAGGAAGGTGTTTTATAGCAACTGAGGGACACCTAGGATGTCTAAAATTACAAGTCCATCCCATGTCTCCCTCAATAGTATTCAGACTTTACTCACTAAATTATCTCATGAACAAATATGACAAATTCAATGCACTGAACTGTAGCTTTCTTTAAAGTAGCAGCAATGCAACCATTGATGATTCAGCCTGCTCACCCAGGCATATAATATTGTATATGCACAGACACACAACATGGCACATCATGTTTTCGAGGCCAGAAATATTTAGCGATTAGTACCTTTAACAGGGTGTAAACACTTAATTTTTGCATCAACTGCTGTTTATATCTTATACAATACATGGATATAGAATGTCATTGTACTTTACAAAAACATATTTTCCAGTCAAATTTGCATTCCTCTTTCCATATGCTGTACCTATACCCATACTATCACTCAGTCCCTCGCCTATACTGGTACTATCATTTTGGCAATCCCCTATACCTGTACTATCATTCAGCCCATCGCCTATACCAGCTATACCCATACCATCATTCGGCCCATCCCCTATACCTGTACTATCATTCAGCCCATCGCCTATACGCGTCCTATTATTCCGGCTATCCCCTTTACCTGCTATACCTGTACTATCATTTGGTCCATCCCTAATATCATCTATACCTATGTCATTCAGCCCATCACCTATACATGTACTATCATTCTGCCCATCCCCTATACCTGCTATACCTGTACTATCATTCTGCCCATCCCCTATACCTGCTATACCTGTACTATCATTCTGCCCATCCCCTATACCTGCTATACCTGTAATATCATTCGGCCCATCCCCTATACCTGCTATACCTGTACTATCATTCTGCCCATCCCCTATACCTGCTATACCTGTACTATCATTCGCCCCCAACCACTATCTGTACTACAAGGGAGGATCCAAAATAACGTAGACTTTTGATACTGCTTGGTCATAGATGTAGTTATTATAATGAAATATATATGTAAATAAATCGGAATTATTAGATAATACGATCAATATGCAAAATTAGGCATAAACTTTATTTTGTGCCTAAACCATTCGCTAAAGTAACCAAGGTGACGGTCACCCGGGGCACGCGGTTTTTAGTTATACGACAGGTTAATAAACTATTAATAAATTACAAGATATTTTGCGTAAATGCGCCAAATTTTGCGACGTCGTACCACAGATATAGAGCGACGTCATATCCAAATTTGACGTTATTTGGACGTTGGATATGGAAATAAACAACATTCAAGTCGCGGTGACACCAACGTAAATTAAGACAAAATGTCGTGGTCGGACCGACTCGAAATTCGGACAATAATTAAGTTCTGTAAGGATCTGGGAAACACGCCTACGCAGACGTATGCTTTGATCAAGCAGACGCCGAGAAAAAGATTCTGTGAGTAGAGCGCTTGTTTTCAAGTGGCATAAGAGATTTTCGGAAGGCCTAGAAAGAATTGAAGAACAAGAAGGGCGAGGAAGAAGACGAAAATATGGCGTGACGATGGTGATGTCAATCCGTGACGCGCTTGACGACGATAGACGGTTGACGGTCAGTCGGCTTTGCGAGATGTTTGACCTGGGATACTGCACGGTACATTGCATATTAACAGACGATTTGAAGATGTCAAAGGTAATTATGTGAATATTTTCAGAAGAAATGAGAACGTGTTTTGCGTGCCGAAACGTTAAGTGCGTAACGACGTCAACGACGTCACTCCATTTCGGTCGGCGTGCCCCGGGTTGCCGATACTGACTCGTTTCAAACATCTGTCATTTTTACCAGAAAAGAGTTATGTGACTGAAATTTTGTATGTAAATGCCGGATATATTCCGGTTTATGTTTATATAACTTTTTATATGATATATTTAAATGTATAAAAAATATGCGAAAAGTCTACGTTATTTTGGATCCTCCCTCGTATCATTCTAACCAATCCCGTATACCTGCTATACCTGTATCGTCATACACCCCATCTCCTATACCTGTACTACCATTTGGTCCATCCCCTATACCTGTTATACCTGTAGTATCATTCTTCCCATCCCCTAAACCTGTACTATCATTTGCCCCATCCCCTACACCTGCTATACCTGTACTATCATTCGCCCCATACCCTATACCTGTACTATCATTCTGCCCAACCCCTATACCTGCTATACCTGTACTATCATTCACCCCATTCCCTGCACCTGCTATACCTGTACTATCATTTGCCCCATCCCCTATACAAGTACTATCATTTTTCCCATTCTCTATACCTGTACTATCATTCGCCCCATCCCCTACACCTGCTATACCTGTACTATCATTCGCCCCATCCCCTATACCTGTACTATCATTCTGCCCAACCCCTATACCTGCTATACCTGTACTATCATTTACCCCATCCCCTGCACCTGCTATACCTGTACTATCATTTGCCCCATCCCCTATACCTGTACTATCATTCGCCCCATCACCTATACCTGCTATACCTGTATTATCATTCGCCCCATCCCCTATACAAGTACTATCATTCGCCCCATCCCCTATACCTGCTATACCTGTACTATTATTTGGTCCATCCTGTATACCTGCTATACCAATACTACCATTTACCCCATCCACTATACCTGCACTATCATTTGGTCCATCCTGTATACCTGTTATACCTGTACTATCATTCGCCCCATCCTCTATACCTGTACTATGATTTGGTCCATCCCTATCATTCGTCCCATCCCATATACTATCTTTACCTGTACTATCATTCGTCCCATCCCGTATACCATCTTTATCTAAACATGTACTATCATTTGGTCCATCCCGTTTACCTGCTATACCCATATTATCATTCACCCCATCCCCTATACCTGCTATACCTGTACTGTCATTCGCCCCATCCCCTATACCTGCTTTACTTGTACTATCATTCGCCCCATCCCCTATACAAGTACTATCATTCGCCCCATTGCCTATACCTGCTATACCTGCACTATCATTCGCCCCATCCCCTATACCCTATACCTGCTATACCTGTACTATCATTTGGTCCATCCTGTATACCTGCTATACCAATACTACCATTCACCCCATCCTCTATACCTGCTATACCTGTACTATCATTTGGTCCATCCTGTATACCTGCTATACCAATACTACCATTCACCCCATCCCCTATACCTGCTATACCTGTACTATCATTTGGTCCATCCTGTATACCTGTTATACCTGTACTATCATTCGCCCCATCCCCTATACCTGCTATACCTGTACTATTATTTGGTCCATCCTGTATACCTGTTATACCTGTACTATCATTCGCCCCATCCCCTATACCTGCTATACCTGTACTATTATTTGGTCCATCCTGTATACCTGTTATACCTGTACTATCATTCGCCCCATCCCCTATACCTGCTATACCTGTACTATCATTTGGTCCATCCTGTATACCTGTTATACCTGTACTATCATTCGCCCCATCCTTTATACCTGTACTATGACAGTGCTTTTTTTATGCCTAATTTGGGGCCGTTATTCGGCCCCTTCACAATGCCAAAAAGTATACTTTTTTCACAATTGTTTCCAAAAAAATCACAACCTGAAAAAAATAATAAAGGCAATAAGGATACTAGTCTTAATATAAGCTGGTGTCAAAACTAGTCTGTATTTACCAAAAACAAAACTTAAAACCAAGGGATATTATACTGTGAAAATAAAAGTGGAAAAAGTTTCTTTTTCTTTTGTTATAATATTTCACAATTTTCACAATTTCTAGAAAAATGCCGCTATTTTTCACAATGGCACAGGCACAGGCTGCATTCACAAAACACATAAAAAAACACTGTATGATTTGGCCCATCCCTATCATTCGGCCCATCCCATGTACCATCTTTACCTGTACTATCATTCGGCCCATCCCGTATACCATCTTTATCTGTACATGTACTATCATTTGGTCCATCCCGTATACCTGCTATACCCATAATATCATTCAGCCCATGTATTCAACTATGTATAATTGAATTTAACCTATCTTTAATTCAATTAAGATATGTTAAATTATTTGAAGATAGGTACATATATTTGAATATGTTAATTTGGCGTTCCATACTTAATTGTCAGGACTATATTATTTTTACAATGTCGTTGAGAAGTAGGAACCAACTGTAAGGGTTATATTCTAAAACATGTACACTTATGGTGTGCTGTTATAATGTTTTATGTCGAAAGTTTTTAATTATGTTTAACACACCAAATGTGTTCAATGATGAGATAACTAGTCTGTGATGATTTGAAATGTGATTATTTTTTTTTATTTGTTCCAGTTATTTCGTTTTGAAATTTACTTGTTTCTTTTTTACCGGTTAACACCAAATGTGTTCAATGATAAGATTTATATAAGTAGTCTGTGATCATTTGAAATGTGATTAATTGTTTTTGTTTTTTTTGAAGTTTATTTGTTTATTTTTAATAAAACTTAAATTGCAGTTGTTTTTCTTTAATTATTTAAATACTATAATACTACAAAGTCTCATTGTCACAAGTCATTTAAAACTGTCCTATGGAACCTGAATGACTAATGATCCAAATCCAATGAAACCCCGTACATTATATAAATACGGTCCTGACAGTTCATGCTGTTGTGAATGATGACATAAGTATAGGTTACAGACTGAAGCTGTTTTAAACCATTTAATATCAAATATAACACACAATCTATATATTATGCATATATATTTATTTTCAATCTAATTAAATTACACATAATAATTATTATATAAACATACATGATCATTTTCTTAATACACTCTGATCCAAATGTACCACTTCCAGATCCCGGGAGAGTTCCATCTTACATTTATTGTTCAGTTAACTCTATCCAACACATAAAGCATATTTATGCCTAATCATCCTGCGAATTTGATGTTATTGTTTCTTATGTCAAATTTACTTTTCTCTCCAATATTTTAGTCTTAGCCTTAATCCCATTCGATCTGTAACTAGTAGTTTGGAATCATTTCTCCTGGCTTTTTCATAACGTACTCTCAACGAACCTTTCTCAACAGCATTTCGTTGGGAGGACATCACCGCTTCCTTCCGTTTCCCTTGTATTCGTCTTCGTTCTATGCTGTCGAAGCAGTGGTTACCGTACTTACTCCCTGTGGTTACTATGAAACAATAACTATTTAATATATGTATTTCACCTCAACTAAAACAGCAATCGATGATAATTAAACAATAACAACGGGTTAAAGATGGAAGATGGCTACATTGTTTTCAGTTGGTTACAATTATGGTAAATAACAAATAAAAAATCAGAAATCGATCAAAATAGAGCAAACATTGACGTTTTACTGAATCATATTAAGTTTAGTTAAATGTATACATTCAGTTATTGTTCTTCTTCTCACCTTGTCTGTATACTATGACCCGTTTCCTGTTAGCATACTTTCTGACATGCATAGTGTAGGGGTTCCTTTGTTTGGCACGTCATTCTCGCGGTCTAGTAACTTGTAGACCGTTGACCTTGCCGTTCGATAACAGAACGATCTGAAAACATGAAACAGGAAATACAAATTCAAACTGACTCACTGCGATACTTAACTGAAAATATAGCATGTTCCGTGTGATTTGTACACCGAATGTCTCAAAAATATTATAATTAGGAAACAACTATGTACAGATGTATGAAATACTCAAAATGAATACATCCCGAAGTCAGAATGTTTTGCGAAAACTGCAACTCTCTGTTTCATGTGTGTACCTTAGCATAAGACATACTGGTGTGTTCCATAGCATTACGTCAATTGACTATTTTCTTGCAAAATAAACATCAGTTTGCAAGAAAAACAATTGTGAAAGTCATTTGATTTGATAAGGTATGTATTTGTGATCTTGAAACTATATGAAATGTAGAAAATCGTATATTTGGTCATTTCTGTTTATAATTCGAAGTATAGCGTGTTCCATACCCCCCGGAAAAAATGATTAAATCGATATAATCTAAAGGTTGGCTAGAATTTATCCCGAGATAACACATGACGAGGATTGTTGACCTCCAGTAGGGGAATGTGCAAGTTACTGAAATAAATTCGGTTCATTATAACCCGAGATATCATTCAAATCGTAAATCGAGTCGACAGATATTGCTTACCTTTTTCCGTGTTCCATAGCGTACACACCACGTGACTATGACGTACGTTGCCCACCGTGTCAAAGGTCAGCTAGACATTATATATATATAAAAGTCAATCGTGAACGCTCGGCCAATCCCGTCATTCCTCGGGATCCCAGTGTACGAAACAATCGGAACTCTTCGCCAATTTCCGTACTCGGTAATAGTGGCTCGGAGAGTACTGGGTGCCGCTCAATGGTTTTTGGAAGCAAAATGATGAATTTGGTTCGGTTTTGATTGTAGCTCTCCGCAAAATAATGCTCTTTTATATAATGTTGTATTGATGAAAATATTGCAGATTTGTGAATGGTTTTTATCAATTTCTTGATATTTTATTGCTATGACCGATAAATAATACTTTTTAACAAAATAAATCCCCAAATATGTGTAGTTGAAATCAAGACGGTTCGGTCCCAAACAGTTCGTTCCATATAATGACTGATAGTTTGGAAGCATTTGTTGAGTTTTCCAAATATATACTTTAATATTACGGTTGAATTGAAGGGAAAGGAGGAAGAGACATTACAATTATGATTATATCATATTATGGGAGTGACTGTTTACAGTTTTGTCAGTCGAGAGTGATATGCCAGCTGCATGCATATATGAACTTGATATTGTATCAGTAAATCAATTAATAAAACTCTAAACAAAGAAAGATATGACTCATGAAGTCCATACTGACGTCCATGGTACTTGATATATTGTTAAATTACGCTTATATGGTCTGCAAGTATATATTTTTTCTCCAATCCACAGACATTAGGGTACACCTTTGACATGAGGGTTAGTTTATTGCAAGATATAGATCTTATACATATATCATCTAGTGAAAACATTCCAGATATCATATATTTAATATAAACAATATGAAAATAGTTTATTTAACACTATTACTATGTGATCAATGATTACATCAAATGTATTTATTTTATAAGGGCTTCTAGAAGCATCAAACATTTTTAAAATGTTTAAATTTCAATCGGAGGCTCTAGTGTGTTTTACAAAAGATGGTTTACAGGAGGAATAACTTTTAATAATGACATTTTAGACAAAAATGGAAATCTTTATTCATACATAGAATTGAATGAACACTATAATATACAGTCCAGTTTTCTTGAATATGAAGGTATTATAACTGCTGTCAGGAATTATTTGGCAAACCTGAATATTGTGCATCTAGCCAGTAACAGACAAACCCTATTCGTTCACTAATCCTATCCTTAATTCTACAAAATGAGAAAGGCTGTTGAAACATATATGACATCATGATTAGAAATAATATCCCAAAACATTAAGTAAATGGTAAAATGAAGTAGTTAGTGTTCCAAACTTTGAATTTGAAAGATTATATGCCTTACCTTATAAAATAACAAAAGATCCTAAGTTACCTTGGTTCAATTTAGAATCAACCATAGGATACTTGGAACAAATTACCTTTTATCTAAAATGAATATTATTAATAACGATATGTGCAGCTTTTGCAAAAATACACCTGAAACTATCCAACATCTGTTTTGGAACTGTGGAACAGTAAAAGAATTCTGGTCAAAACTTCAAACTTATCTTACAGAAAAATGCAATACAGCATTCGTTACTTTAACAGAAACAGATATTTTTATTTGGAAATAGTAAATTTAAAACTGTTTTGAGCAAAATCATCATGCAAGCAAAACTTTACATTTATCGAAACAAGATGCAACGTCAAATTCCACAGCTTAACCTTTTTAAAACATATATAATATCTTTGTACAAAGTTGAGAAACTAATCGCATATATAAAAACTTAAAAATGAATAAGTTTGAAAGCATGTGGAATCAATACCTTGCTATCTGTGGAACTGGAGTATAGAGATCATTTACTTAGTTGATTTTTCCAGTATCAAACTGTAGCAAATAAACTTAATGTTTTCATTCTGGGACATGCAAAGCTTAGCTTACTAATTAGAAATAACATACCCTTGCTTATATCTTGATCTTCCTTAATCAACCTTCTTGTTGTTTTTTATAGAAAAAATAATAATTTTGGAAGTTGTGTATATTAATCCTTTAAAACTATCCTAAAACATTGTCCTTTGATAATGGATTTATATACAGATTAATTACACAGTATGGTTTTTTTTTTCTTTCCAAAAACAAAATATGAGAAAAAATCAGTGTAGCATGAAACAATGTTTATTTTTGATTCTATAACATTAAAATTATCGGTGTAAAGCAAGTCTATATGTATTGACAATGTGGGTTTTACACTGGGTTTTGAAACAAAAAATATTCTTTAGGGCTGGCATGGCGCAGTCGGTAGCGCGGCGGATTTGTAACCGGAGGCCCCGGGTTCAATCCTCCGTGGTGCCACTGAGTTTCGTCAGTGTGTTCTTGACCAAGACACTTTCCCTTAGCGTGGTCCTGTCGGATGGGGACATAAAACGGGCAGTACCGTGTATCGGTCTATCCTCCGAGCACGTTAAAGAACCATAGGAATCTATTTGATAATAAGAGTAGGGCACGGTTCCCGGATTCCTATGTATCCTTCCCCTCTCTCTGGGGCAGCTCTAAATAACCTATACTGTGTTGATGAGCCGTTAAACAACATTCGATTCAATTCAATTCATACATTTATTATTGTTTTTTTTCCCCATAACCTAGCACTAGTCCTTCATAATAATACCATATTTCACATTTTTTGTCTCTTTTTTTTCTTGTGATTTTTTAACTTTTTTTAGCTCTACTGATCAGAGATCAGCAGAGCTTATGCCGTGGTGCGGCGTCCGTCGTCCGTCCGTCCGTCCGTCTGTCTGTCCGTCTGTCCGTCTGTCCGTTAACTTTTATTTGTAGCGACTACTCCTCTGAAACTACTGGATGGATATTCATAAAACTTTACAGGAATGTTGCCCATGAAGTCTAGTTGATCCTAGCAAAAATTCATGTTGATGTGAAATCCAAGATGGCCGCCAAAGCTAAAAATAGATTTTTTAAATTCAAGTTTGTAGCGACTACTTCTTGAAAACTATAAGTGATATTGGTATGGGACTTTTTCTAAAATGATCAGCATGACATGATGTTGATCCTTGTCGAAAATCGTTTTGATTTGACGTTAAACATGGCTGCCAGCGGCCATCTTTGTTTACATAGAGTTATATAATGAAAACTTGTAGCGACTACTCCTCTGAAACTACTTGACGGATTTTCATGAAACTTCACAGGAATGTTGCTCTTGATGTCTAAATGATCCTAGCAAAATTTCAGGTCGGCCGAAAATTCAAGATGGCCGCCACGGCTAAAAATAAGTTTTCAAAATACAAGTTTGTAGCGACTACTTCTTGAAAACTATAAGTGATATTGATATGGGACTTTTTCTAAAATGATCAGCATGACATGATGTTGGTCCTTATCAAAAATCGTTTTGATTCGACGTTAAACGTGGCTGCCAGCGGCCATCTTTGTTTACATAGAGTTATATAGTAAAAACTTGTAGCGACTACTCCTCTGAAACTACTGGACGGATTGTCATGAAACTTTACAGGAATGTTGCTCTTGATGTCTAATTGATCCTAGAAAAAATTCAGGTCGGCCGGAAATTCAAGATGGCCGTCACAGCTAAAAATAGATTTTTAAAAAATAAGTTTGTAGCGACTACTTCTTGAAAACTATAAGTGATATTGATATGGGACTTTTTCTAAAATGATCAGCATGACTTGATGTAGATCCTTGTGGAAAATTATTTTGATTCGACGTTAAACATGGCTGCCAGTGGCCATCTTTGGTTACATAGAGTTATATAGTAAAAACTTGTAGCGACTACTCCTCTGAAACTACTTGGCGGATTGTCATGAATTCTCACAGTAATGTTGCTCTTGATGTCTAATTGGTTCTAGAAAAATTTCAGGTCGGCCGGAAATTCAAGATGGCCGTCACAGCTAAAAATAGATTTGTAAAAAATAAGTTTGTACAGACTACTTCTTGAAAACTATAAGTGATATTGATATGGGACTTGTTCTAAAATGATCAGCATGACATGATGTAGATCCTTGTGGAAAATTATTTTGATTCGATGTTAAACATGGCTGCCAGTGGCCATCTTTGGTTACATAGAGTTATATAGTAAAAACTTGTAGCGACTACTTCTCTGAAACTACTTGACGGATGTTCATGAAACTTCACAGGAATGTTGCTCTTGATGTCTAGTTGATCCTAGAAAAATTTCAGGTCGGCCGGAAATTCAAGATGGCCACCACAGCTAAAAATAGATTTAAAATAAATAAGTTTGTAGCGACTACTTCTTCAAAACAGTAAGAGATATTGATATGGGACTTTTTCTAAAATGATCAGTATGACATGATGTTGGTCCTTGTGGAAAATTATTTTGATTCGACGTTAAACATGGCTGCCAGTGGCCATCTTTGGTTACATAGAGTTATATAATGAAAACATGTAGCGACTACTTCTCTGAAACTACTTGACGGACTTTCATGAAACTTCACAGGAATGTTGCTCTTAATGTCTTATTGATCTTAGCAAAATTTCAGGTCGGCCGGAAATTCAAGATGGCCGCCACGGTTAAAAATAGATTTTCAAAAAAACAAGTCTGTAGCGACTACTTCCTGAAATCAAAATCAATCAGTAGAGCTTCAAGGTCATTGACCTCTTGTTTTATTTTGCCTAAGTGCGAACAGTAGTCAATATGAAAAAATAAAGATCACAATAATGAAGACTAGACGTGAAAAAAACTGTATGATATCTAAAAATGGATATATATTTACATAATTGTTATAAACTTCCATTCTTGGCATTGATCTCAGCTCTCTGAAGCGCCCAGTGAAACGACGGAGCTATTATTTTTCAACATTTCAATTAAAGACACACCCGGTTAAAATGAAATAATAAATATAATAACAGTCGTGAAAGAAAAGAATGTAGTTAGAAGAGTTTATGGATGTGTAAACGTCTTGAAAACTGGTCGACATCACATGTTAGGTTTCATCCTGCTCTAAAACGACCACTCGTTAGTCTCTGTTTGGCTACCAAGATTTAAAGGGCAAAAGTCATAGCAAAAAGAGAAGAATATGGACAAAAGTGGGCCTCAGAGAAGATTTTTGTAAATATATGGTAAACATATTTAAAAAAGACCTATTATTGTAGCAAAATAATATTGTTTTTCATTTTAAGACCAAAGGGTAATATAATAGGGCCTTAAAGATGATGAATTGAAAAGAGGGCCTCAGGGAAGATAATTTTACTAACTGGGCCACTGTCTTCTAAGAGCATTCAATGCATTACAATATTAGGTAAAATATTTTATAAGAGGCTCATTATTGCAAAACCAAAAGAGGGAAACGGCTTTCAAAGAAGAAAAGAGGGCATCATGAAAGATTTTATTGCTAAATGGGTCATTGCCTTGTAATAGCTTCTTTCCCATGTGGTCGTGGCCAGACATGCTGTAACTTATGATATTCTATTGTTTAAATTGAATTTGATTACACTGAATTAAATTCAAAATTTAGAAATACTTAAAAAAATGCTTAATCCAGCTCTTTTTCCAAACAAATGTTTACTCCCACCAGGATTTGAACCTGGGTCTTTTACCCTAAAAGGATAGACGTGTTTACCGATTACACCATAGAAGTGGTACATGTTTGTACTAAGAGCAAATGAACTAAAAAATTAAACTGAAGTTTCTAATTTCACAGCAAAGTAGTTAAACTAGATTTAGCCCTGGCAACAGGGATTCATTTTGAATTCCAAACAATTTGACGAGGGATCAACGAAGTCAGTGTCACATATTGCAAATACAAGTTAAGGCAAAACTAACTGATGATAACACCATTTTAACCGATAATTTTGATCGGCAATTGGCTACTAATGACAACCCTGATGCCTATTTGTTGTGCTTATAATATAAAGCAAATATAAATATGTGCCTAATAAATACATAATTTTATATATGGCTATATGCAATTAATATAACATTTAAGCATGAAATGATTTAGATGTGAGTTGGCTGATGGGAGTCATCTGACGGATAGCGGGCAACATCCGTAAGATGAGGGTCATCAACATGAACCTGGTGGTTCAGTAAATCGGTTGGCTGGTTGTTTGAATGATTTACGTCATTTTTAGCACATGTTAGGCCATATATGATGATCGATATCATCCATGGTGGGGGCACACCACTTTTTCCTGGGTAGAAATAGTAGTGTATACCTTCTGCCCATCTGAAAGGACACGCTTTCTTATTTATTCCAACTCGCAGTGAGAGAGTCGAGGTTTCAAACAATCCAAGCCACGGATGCAGTAAATCGGAATCAACCTTCTCAGCACATTAAACATTTAGGGCACTGCTCCCTGACTCAGATGTAACCTTTCTTAATTTTTTTTGGGCCCAGTAACTTCTACGTATGGTTATATAACATGTGTAACCTGTTGCTATAAATACTAAAATAATTTCCTCTGCTTTAACAAGGGCTTGCAACCTTCTACTAGATACGTATCATACGATGTATCTGTAGGCAGCATTAAAAAAAATAGTGACTGTCCCGTTCATTTGTTTTGTACAATTTAAACAGAATAATTTGGTGCATATAGTATATATAAACCATCATGGTCTCTTTCAGCGTAAATCCACGTATATAAACAGGCCTTTTTCTGCCCATTTTGGGAAAAAGACCATGGACAAATTGGGAAAATTTACACCGTAAATTTTGCCCAATTGGGAAAAAATTCCATCGCTTTAAGCCTCAAATTGGGAATTTTCATAAGTTAGTTGTACATAAATATCAGGTTGTTTTAATTGCCTGGTTTCAATACATGGTACATGATTTAAATATTGTTATTTTTATAGAATTTCCTTGTAAACATTTTTATATTTGACCTGACTTTGTAAAAAAAAAAATAAAAAAAAAATGGGGAATTTTATTTCAGAATTGGGAAAAAACAACTATATTTGGCATTGGGAACGGGTCCGATAGTCGGACCCGTGAGAATAGTAGAAAAAGGCCTGATAAATGATGTCACGGTCTCTTTCAGCGTAAATCCACGTATATAAATGACGTCACCGTCTCTTTCAGCGTAAATCCACGTATATAAATGATGTCACCGTTTCTTTCAGCGTAAATCAACATATAAATGATGTCATCGTCTCTTCCAGTGTAAATCCACATACAGTAACTTCACTGTTAATTTCAGGTTGAATTTGCATATAATAACTTCAGTGTTTAATATTTCCAGGGTAAATTCGCCGCATATATATATATATATATATATATATATATATATATATATATTAACTTCAGGGTAAAAATTTGCATATACAGTAACTTCACTTATCAATTTTAGAAAAAAATAGTCAATAGAAAGAAAAAAATGAAACAGAAAAATATAAGAACGCTTTTAAATGCATGGGTTGACATTAGTTACTAGATAGAATTATAAAATGAATGTTTCACTGCATTTTTTCTCAATTTTAAAAAAACCACGCTTGCGATGGTATGGGTTATGTTCCTAAAATATATAAAAAAATCCACATATATAAATGACGTTGCTGATCCTTCAGTGTAAATCCACATAACAACGTCACTGTCGCTTTTAGCGTAAATCCGCATGTTTAAAATCTTCACTGTCAATTTTCGGATAAATCCATACGTATATATAATTTCACTGTCTCTTTTTGTGTAAATCCCACTAAATAAACAATTTCAACATCCCTTTTAGTATCAAGTCGCAGTGATAAACCATGTCACTGTCTCTTTCAGCGTAATTCCGTCAGTACAAATGATTTCACCGTCACTGACTTTCAGTGTTAATCCACACATATTATTAATAACTTCACTGTCACTTTCTAGGTTAATCCACATGTATAAATAACTTCTACGTTCTTATTTTCAGTTTTAAATCTATGTATTTAAATATATCAATATAACGTTAAGACCTGTTTAAGGAATTTTTACAGACATATTCTAACTATCTGGGTTTTATTAATTATGGGTGGGGGTGTTCCTGGTGGTGTTCCTTTCTGTTTCTGTTTGGTACAGTGTAGGGCCTGTTACGGCTTATAACACCGGATGGGGAGTGCGCTGTGCTAATTAATTAGTAGCACTTCGGGAGGACTGATTTAAAGCCCTCGACTGTCTCTGCGTGGACCACTTTATTATCCAGATGGTTCCAATGCTCAGACGTTTTTACGAAGAATGAATGTCTTAACTGCTCAGTTTTGAAGATATTAATTTTAAAGCCTCTATCGTTATTCACAAATTGTTTATATAATATATTGTCTGTGACAAAATCAGTATTTTTTGTTAATGTAATATGTCTACGACTCCTCGCAGGTTGGATATATTCCTCTGGAGCAATAGCTGGTACTAGCCCCTCGACCACTTTGTAGAGGAAGACTAGGCGGTTTGATATCCGTCGATCCTGGAGCGATTGGAGGTCCAATGAGGCCATCATGCGTCCCATGCATCCTTCATCTTTTGATTTGTAATCATTTGTAATAAAACGAACTGCTTGTCGTTGGACACGTTCTAGTTTATCGATGTCTTTTTTAGTATAAGGGTCCCATATGATCGAGCCATAGTCCTTGACGGATCGCACCAGCGAGATATATGCTGTTTTCCTGCACTCTTGCTGACAATTTTTCAAGTTTCTCCTTAGAAATGCCATAGTTGAATTTGCTTTTTTGGCGACTTTGTTTATATGAGTTGACCACTTCAAGTCATCACTAAGTGTTAATCCAAGATAAGGGTTATCATCAACTTTTTTTAGAATATGATCACATAATGTATAAAAACGTGAGGATCTACAGTTGACACTCATAATGTAACATTTTTTGGCATTAAAAGACATGCCCCATTTATTTGTCCATTGTTCAAGTTCATTTAAGTCGTTCTGTAATATCAGATGGTCATTTTCAGTTTTAATTGGTCTATATAACAAGCAATCGTCCGCAAACAAGCGTACTTGTGATTTACAAGACAGTGGTAAGTCATTTATATGGCATAAAAATAATAGAGGACCAAGAACGGTTCCTTGAGGGACACCGGAATCAACTGTCACAGTATCCGAAGATTCACCATCAACTACTACTTGCGTGTGTCTCTGCGTCAGGAAGGTGTTCAGCCAATTATATATTGGGCTCGTTATTCCAAAACTCTCAAGTTTAGCTAATAATTCTGTGTGAGGCACAGTGTCGAAGGCCTTTGAAAAATCCAATATAATAATATCTGTTTGCATTTACAGTTACTAAAAGTTGTGTTTCGCATGAGCATGATGAGTACCCTGATCTAAAACCGTGGTTTAAGTTGGTTAAAATACAATTCTTTTCCAGATGATTTAAAAGATGTTTACATATGATATGTTCCAAGACCTTGCACAATACCGATGTCAAGGACACAGGCCTGTAGTTTTCCGCTAGGTGGACATCTCCTTTTTTGTAGACCGGGGCAACATTTGCATCCGTCCAGTCATACGGCAATTCACCACTGTCTACTGAAAGCTGAAATATTTTACATATGGCCGGAGCCAGTTGCTTTGCACAGGTCTGAAGTATTATACTTGAGATTTTGTCTGGGCCAACCGCCTTTAAAGGATTTATTTTCAAAAGTAATTTTTCAACTCCAGGAATAGTTATGTTTAAGTTGGGGATATTATACCTGTTCTCCTTTCGTAATTTTGGGATATCACGATTTGCTCTCTTGGTAAACACAGATCTAAATTGTTCCACTAGAATTTGGGCTTTATCTTTACTGTTGTTTAAGAGGTTGCCTTTCTGTTTCAGTGGGGCTATCCCAATATTATCCTGCCGTTTTGATTTTATGTAACGCCATAAGGGTTTGCTGCTGTTCTGTGCTAAACCTTCGTTAATGATGTTATATATGTAGTTTATTTCCGCCATTTTAAACTCCTTTTTGGTACAGTCTAAATTCTGTCCATTGTTTGGATTTTTTAGCATGTTTATATAATCGTGCTTTTCGCTTGGTCATTTTTTTCAAATTTCTATTAAACCATGGCACTGTGTTTTTCTTTTTAAACATTTTTGATGGTATATCTTTGTCCATAATGGCACTTATTGAAGATTTCAAGGTGCTCCATAAGGCTTCTATTTTAACATTCATCTCAGTGTTTACAATTCTTGAGGATAGTTTCTCACATTCAGAGTAAATGTTTTCCCAATTTGCTTTAGAGAACAAGTACACTTTCCTCGGCTTTTGTTTATTATAAATTGGTATTATATTGGAGTCTGTCACCACCATGGCATGGTCACTAATACCAGGGATGCTGATTGATGATTTGATTAGAGATGGATTGTTGGTGAAAACAAGATCTAATATATTCTCTTGTCGCGTAGGCTGGTTATGTATCTGGGAGAGCCCATGTTCTACGGTTATATCGATTAACATTTGTTGAATATGTCGATCAGAAGCATTTTGTTTCACAGTTAGTGTGTCCCAATTTATGTTCCTTGTTGTTCCAGGCAGTGTTCCCTTTATTGCGTGTTTCGTTTTCCCATATTCCCGTGCCACTAAAGCAAGTCTCCACTCCTCAAATGACGACTCTACCAGGGGTGTCATTAAGAGGCGGGAGGCGAGGATTTCTCCCTGCTACTTTGACAGGTCTACCTGGCTACTATGAATACTTTTACTAGTGTTTTATACAAGTATCCACAGGGAATCCAGAGCGCTTGATCCAAAAAAAATAATCCTTTATATAATATATTGAATAGGGTTGAATCGAGCTGTATAGGCCTATAGGAAGAGTTTACCACAGCTGTGGACTACAGCCAACGTTTACTATTTTACCCGTTTTTCACTCCGTGTCGATAGTACACGCACTTAAAACTATTTATCCGTGTAGCGGAAATACTAATGATGCTATCTGACTATATGTCTCCTCTTGATATCGTGTACACAAGCCACAAACCGAACAAAAAATGAAGCACAAGAATAACCAATGTTGACAGTGTTGAAAATGCCGGAAGAGGAATTTCAAAAGGCAAAATAATACACGCTTTCTGATTGGCTCATATTAAATGACAATCATTGTTCAATAAACCATTAAAAACAAAATAAATCAAAGTACCGAAGGTACTGAGAGCATGGTGAACTATGATTTGTGCATCCATGTAATGGAAGGTTTCTTTCCAATCACGCATGACATGGATGGACTGAAAATGTGTCATCTCTTCTTAATAACAATACATCATTGCATGTAATAATACACCAATGCATTGTTTAATGTATCTGGAACTAAGGCGATTAAAACAAGATAAGGTAATGTATATACAGGAATAAAGAAGGGAACAAAAGGAATGATTGGTTATAATGAAAATTAATCTTCGAAACGCTTCATCATCTTCACAGGTGTTAAAGTGTATCAAAAAAACATCACCAGTCGTCACCGATCAAAGTTTGAGTCATTAGAAATGAATATAGCGTCAAAAAGGTCAAGACAGCTAATTTTGCTAATTCAAGGGGAGGTAATTCATAGACCCTTTGACCAACATAGCTGAATTAAAATAGGAAACAACCTTGCATTGATATCGACCTACTATGCAAGTATGATTAAAGTCAAATGATCACGAGTGTAGTCAGTAGAGTGTAGCTGAAATACAGCCATATCCCCCGCTGCACAAAGATTTATAATATACAAATTTAAACATGGAATGCAACTGTAAAATGACAAATTCTCCCTGAAGCTTCCGTGTTCCAAAAAGTGTGACCTTCAACTAAAAGAACATATGTTTAAATACAACTTGTAGTAGAGACATACAGACTACACATATACAAAACATAACTTATAACTCTTTGTGCTCATTTGATTTTAATCTCACAACTCGGAGTATCCCTGGTCTCGGGATACCGTTGTTATTTACTCTCACAACTCGGAATACCACTGGTCTCGGGATACCGTTGTAGTTCATTCTCACAACTCGGAGTACCACTGTTCTCGGGATACCGTTGTGATTTAATCTCACAACTCGGAGTGAACATGATGTTCATACACAATTATTTCGTTGTTATATTGTTCAACCATGTATGTGAACGCTACTGAGAATTTCACGATTCATATCACTAATTGTAATTTTTATGCGGATATTTTTTAAGTCGGCAAATCGTTTGTTGACAATAATCACCAAAGTCACGGTAAATTTCGTTTACTACCGTATAGGCCTTAACAAAAAGTATTTTGTTTCCTGTCACCGAACCGAATCGCCGTTTTTACCCTCGACACAACAACTTTTACCCCTTCATTTTTGTGTTGCTTTGTTGTAATTTAATTTAAACATATTTTATTGCCAATATATAATCGCAAAAGGGTTGGGCTACAAGTTCTTACAACATTAGTTAATGCCCTTCCCGACAAAATAGTATACACACAAAGTTAGACTATTACATAGGTACATATACATAACTTGCACATAATATCATGATTAGAGAAAAGGTATTGAGAAAGAAAAACTAGGAACTAGTGAAGAAAAAAGGAAAAAAAGAAGAAGTATAGAGATTGTGTCAAGTTCGAAAGAAGAGAGTCAATCAGCATGAGTTGCAAAAGTAAATCTAAATCTAGGCAAACCTCCGTGTTTCTCTTATGTACATTTGCACTGCTTCGAAGAGAATTTGATTACCGTCATCCGACAAGTGTTCGCGACCAAAAAGTATTGTATTTAAATTTAATGGGTGAAATGTACGAGTTGACAAACAAACGAAGCCGTTGTGTACGAAATAAAATACAGTTGAAAAAAAAGTGTTCAGCGTCTTCTACTGCAGAACCACAATCGCAATTGTATGATTCTCGTAAATGGTTTAAATAAAGATCATTATTAAGGTTACTGCAATAATTTCGTATTCTGGCATGTAAAACAGCAAATAATCGTTGGCTAGTTAAGTAGTGTGTAGGAACTTTTGAGCTTGGAAAAACAAAACTTAAAAGTTTCCTCTTGAATATCGATATAGATTCTGAATTGCGTATATCTATTGGTAAGTTGTTCCAGAGATTAAGAGATGAAGGTACAAACGAGTTATTAAATATTTCAGTTCTACGAACAGTAGTGGCATAATTATCACTATTTCGAAGGTTGTAAGAGCTCACTTGTCCTACCAATTGTGGGAACAGATTTGAGATATAGTTTGGAGTTGTTCCATATTTAACTTTTTATACTGTAATAAGCTTTTGCAGTTTTCTCCTATCGGAAAGAGAAATCCATCCTATTTCAGCTAATAAATGATGTATGGATACAGAACGAGTTAGTCCAGTTACTATGCGGGCTGCTTCATATTGTAATTTTTCCAAAGTATCTTTTTCGTATAAGGTACAACCGTCCCATGCAATGGAAGCATACTCAAAGATTGGACGCATATAGGATAAATAAATCTGATTAAGTGTTCTTCGAGATACTTTATATTTAAGCATTCGCATTAATCCTAATACCTTTGTTGCGGAAGCAACAACATTTTTGATGTGCTCGTGCCATTTTCCATTATGACTAAGCGTTAAACCTAGATGTTTATGGTGATCAACAAATGTCAACTGGATATTATTAAGGTATAGAACTGGGAGACGATCATCTTCAGATAAAGAAAAGAACATTGCTTCTGTTTTATTGGGATTAAACTGGACAAGCCATTGGTTTGACCATTCAGTAATCATGTGTAAGTCGTGGTTTAAAATACCTTCCATGTCATCTATATTAGATGTGGAAATTGCTAACGAACTATCATCAGCAAATAAACGAGTAATACTTAGCACACTTTCAGCAATATCATTTACGTATATTAAAAATAAAAGGGGCCCCAGAACAGACCCTTGGGGAATCCCGGCAGTTACAGTTTTTAACGCTGATGCTGAAGTTCCTACACACACTCTTTGCGATCGGCTTGAAAGATAATCTGATATCCACGATAAAAGCTTACCATCAATACCATGTTGCTTTAATTTAAATAAGAATCCTTTATGCCAAACACGGTCAAAAGCTTTAGATATATCATTAAAGACAATGCACGTAAATTGTTTAGCATCGAATGCCTGACATATATGATGATACATATCGACAAGTTGGTAGGTTGTAGAATGACTCGGCAAAAAACCTGATTGATTCTTGAATATAAGATCATGCATGTGTAGAAAATTATAAACATGTTTAAAAACTAGTCTTTCCATGACTTTGCCTACAAAACTCAACAACGAAATTGGTCTATAATTTATAGGAATACTAGGATCCGATTTTTTGAACAATGCCATTACCATGGCACATTTCCATAAGTCAGGGAAAACACATTCATTTAATGATCTTTTAAAAAGTATATGTAACGGTTTTGAAATTTCCTTCAGCATTTTATGACTAATTTCATCCTCCCCACATGCTTTGTGTATCTCCAAAATCTTAATAACATCTACTATCTCGCTTTCTTCAATGCAAATATTTTCTAGTTTTTCACCAGTTTTCGGTATAAAATTAGGTAGTTCTACATTTGAATCATCAACTGAAGCTATTGAAACAAAATAATCATTTAAGCAATTTGCTTTATCTTGGTCAGTTATTGAGCATGACGTATCGCCATTTGATAATGTCGTTTTTAAAGGAGGAATGGTTTCAGCGTTTTTATTTGACTTAATAAAATATTTCAAGAGTTTCCAGTATTTTCGCCTGTCAGTGATACACGATTCAGTAACTGTGTCTTCAATACTGCAAAAAAAGCGTTCTTTCGCATGTGTTTTAAGATTGTTGACTTTATTACACAGGCGTTTATAGGCGGTCAGGTCGACGGAAGACTGAGTGCATGTAGCCTTTTTTTTCTGGCGATCACGCTGTCTCGAGACACGTCTGATTACAGAATCATACCAAGGTTTATCATTTGGTCGAATTGTAACATTTTTAAAAGGGATACATAATTTAACAAATTCTAAAAACATTTTTGTAAAATGTTCGCAGGCTACGGTAGGTGAACCTCTGTATAAAATGGACCAATCAGCCTGGTGAATGAGATCGTTAAGTTTTACGTAATCGGCTTTTTTATAATTCCATACACGTCGGGTATAAGTCGGTCGGATATTATAACTGTATTGGATACTTAATGTACCACAATGATCATTTATATCACGTGGTATTTTTAAAATACCTGAATCGAAGGGTTTCAATGAATCTGATATGACAATGGGATCTAACAATGTAGAAGAATGATCTGTTACCCGAGTAGGTTCTGTTATTATATTTTTCATGTTATTTATCTGCATTACATCCTTTAAATAATGGTTTTCTGTATTAAGTTGATTCTCATTTATATCACCAATTACGATGATATTTTCAGATATTTCAAATGCTTTTTCTAAGCTTATATTTAAATTATCCCAAAAAATGATATTTGAATTTGGGTGACGATAAATGGTGCATATTAAAAATCGTTTATTTTTGTCTTTTACTTCTATCCAGAGTGAAGTGGGCAGTGCATATTCAAGTTCCAGTACGCGTCTTGAAATCACGTTAGTAGCTGTATAAACTAGCAAGCCTCCAGAATGTGCAGACGTATCTTTACGAAACATATTACTATACCCCTCGATAGTTAAAGTCTCATTGGAGACGTTGTCGGATAGGTGCGTTTCTGTAAAACACAGAATATCAAAGTCAAGTAAATTGTCCTTAATGTATTCAAGTTTATGTCTTATGCTTCTCGTATTTAAATGGAATATAGATAGACTGTGCGTTTCGTTGTCAGGGCCTGGATTCATTTCTGTATCCCCAGACATGAGAACAAGTATACTAATAACTATGGAAAATTCTAAGTTTAAAAACGATTTTAAAAAATATGAAGAAATGGAAACAATTTTGCGAAGAAAGCATCGCATCAGTGTAAACAAATGTTTAATGAAATAAAACGGGTGACTGAGAAAACTCGTTTTCCTAGTAATCGGATTAAGTTTGTTGTTAAAAGTACCTATGGCCATTCTCCAACACATTAGATCATTACCCATTGGGTTTCAAAAGCTCGTATACATAAAGTTGTGGGAATGGCCATACGGTTACACATACTTTACAGCTTGTGGTTGACTCTCTGATTAAGACGTGAAGAAAGAAGTAGAACAAAAGAAATGATGGTAGTAAAAGGATGATGAATCGAATAAATAATGAAATGATATTATCCATAGTACTAAAGGAAGTAAAGGTAAAGAAAAACCATAAACGATATATCACATAACAATTAACGAACTAAGAGGAAAACTGTTAATACTTAATAAATGTGTGTACAAAGCACAATAGAAGCACTCCATCTGAGATACGTCGCGAAACGTATGTATAAAGTAGTAATTATTTGCAAATAACCATACGATTATAAACATGTAAATATGATAATACATCACACACGCACGCATGCACGTGCACACAACACATGCAACACCCAAGCACTAATTGAGAGTTGAAAATAAAATAAACATACTTGGTCATATTCACAAGCATAGTAAATAAGGCCAACTATAAATAACCACATACATGACAATGCATCTAATAATAATCGTGAAATAGCTATTTGGTATATCAACTCCAAACACTTAAGACTAATCAAAAGAACTATTTGGTTATTAACATGTTGCACTAGGAAAACAAATATATATTTGTTACAGATATAGATTTGTCTTAACAAATTCACAAATATTAATAATAATAATAATAATAATAGATATAACTTACTTTAATACTTACACTTACTTATAACTATGTTGTTCATTTGAAAACAAGCTACACCGTTTACTTTACAAATGTGGTATCCGAAAATAAGCATATCATGACTGTTACATAAACAGCAAATAGTAATTATAAAACAATAAACAAACGATAGAAGTGATTTCATTTCAAATCAAATGATGTTGTTATACTTGCTACAACATAGCTTATGACTGTCAATCTAGCATCACTGTTGAGGATATGTCATATTTTAGCTCACCTGAGCATGAAGTGCTCAAGGGTCAAGTGTGAGCTATTGTGATTGCCCTTCGTCCGTCATCTGTGTGTGCGTCCGTCCACAATTGCTTCAAACGACTTCTCCTCTGAAACCGCTTGGCCAATTTTAACAAAACTTCACAGGAATGATTCTAGGAAGATTTAAATTATGTAACTCCATGCAGAACTCTGGTTGCCATTGAAACCGAAAGAAAAAAGCTGGAAAACTTTAAACAAGAGGTCAGTGACCTTGAAGCTCTACTGATAGATTTTTGATAGCTAGGTCAGCATTCCTGTGATGTTTCATGAAAATCCATCAAGTAGTTTCATAGGAGTAGTCGCTACAAGTTTTCATTATATAACTCTATGTAAACAAAGATGGCCACTGGCGGCCATGTTTAATGTCAAATAAAAATAATTTTTGACAAGGATCAACATCATGTAATACTGATCATTTTTGAAAAAGTCCCATATCAATATCACTTCTAGTTTTCAAGAAGTAGTCGCTACAAACTTGTATTTTTAAAAATCTATTTTTAGCCATGGCGGCCATTTTGAATTTCTGGCCGACCTGATATTTTGCTAGGATCAATAAGACATCAAGAGCAACATTCGTGTGAAGTTTCATGAAAATCCGTC
Organism: Cyrtodaria siliqua; assembly: GCA_037043455.1. NCBI lineage: Eukaryota > Metazoa > Mollusca > Bivalvia > Adapedonta > Hiatellidae > Cyrtodaria > Cyrtodaria siliqua. The sequence goes on from JAWPHD010002764.1 coordinate 37,030, forward strand.
AAGTAGTTTCAGAGGAGTAGTCGCTACAAGTTTTCATTATATAACTCTATGTAAACAAAGATGGCCACTGGCAGCCATGTTTAACGTCGAATCAAAATAATGTTCGACTCGGATATATTAGATCAATTAGACATCAAGAGCAACATTCCTGTAAAGTTTCATGAAAATCCGTCGAGTAGTTACTGAGGAGTAGTTGCTACAAGTTTTTACTAGATAACTCTATGTAAACAAAGATGGCCACTGACAGCCATGTTTAACATCGAATCAAAACGATTTTCGACAAGGATTAACATCATGACATGCTGATCATTTTAGAAAACGTCCCATATCAATATCACATAGATTTCAAGAAGTAGTCCCCATAAACTTGTTTTTTGAAAATCCATTTTTAGACGTGGTGGCCATCTTGAATTTCGGGCCGACCTGAAGTTTCACTAGGATCAATTATACATCAAGAGCAGCATTCGTATGAATTTTCATGAAAATCCGTCAAGTAGTTTAAGAGGAGTAGTCGCTACAAGTTTTCATTATATAACTCGAATCAAAATAATTTTCGACAAGGATCAACATCATGTCATACTGATCATTTTAGGAAAAGACGCATATCAATATCACTTATAGTTTTCAAGAAGTAGTCTCTACAAACTTGTATTTTGAAAATTTATTTTTACCCAAGGCGGCCATCTTGAATTTCCGGCCGACCTGAACTTTTGCTAGGATCAATTAGACATCAAGAGCAATATTCCTGTGAAGTTTCATGAATATCCGTCAAGTAGTTTCAGAGGAGTAGTCGCTACAAATTTTGACCATATAACTCTATGTAAACAAAGATGGCCGCTGGCGGCCATGTTTAAAGTCGCATCACAAAAATTCTCCACAACGATCAACATCATTCCATACTTATCATTTTAGAAAAGTCCCATATCAATATCACTTATAGTTTTCAAGAAGTACTCGCTACAAACTTGTTGTTTGAAAATCTATTTTTAGCTGTGGTGGCCATCTTGAATTTCCGACCAACCTGAAATGTTGCTAGGATCATTTAGACATCAAGAGCAACATTCCTGTGAAGTTTAATGGAAATCTGTCGAGTAGTTTCAGAGGAGTAGTCGCTACAAGTTTTTACTAAATAACTCTATGTAAACAAAGATGGCCACTGGCAGCCATGTTTAACGTCGAATCAAAACGATTTTCGACAAGGACCAACATCATGTCATGCTGATCATTTTAGAATAAGTCCCATATCAATATCACTTAGACTTTTCAAGAAGTAGTCGCTACAAGCTTGTTTTTAGAAAAATCTATTTTTAGATTTGGCGGCCATCTTGGATTTCACATCAACATGAATTTTTGCTAGGATCAACTAGACTTCATGGGCAACATTTCTGTAAAGTTTCATGAAAATTCATGCAGTTGTTTCAGAGGAGTAGTCGCTACAAAAAAAAGTTTACGGACAGACAGACAGACGGACAGACAGACGGACGATGGACGCCGCACCACGGCATAAGCTCTGCTGATCTCTGATCAGTAGAGCTAAAAACTTCTCTTAAACTACTGGCTCGATTTCAGAATAATTTCACAGAAATGATGTTTGGGTGACCCTCTACCAAGATTGTTCAAGCAGCGTTGATTCGCCAAAAAAAAAAAAAAAAAAAAAAATCTTCTCGTCTGAAACAGCTCAATGGATTTCAAAAGAATTCACAGAAATGATGTTTGAGTTGGACGTCTACCAAGATTGTTCAAGCCGGGTTGATTCATAAACAAGAGGTCAATGACCTTGAAGCTCTACTGATTGATTTTGATTTCAGGAAGTAGTCGCTACAGACTTTTTTTGGAAAATCTATTTTAACAGTGGCGGCCATCTTGACTTTCCGGCCGACCTGAAATTTTGCTAGGATCAATTAGACATTAAGAGCAACATTCCTGTGAAGTTTCATGAAAATCCGTCAAGTAGTTTCAGAGGAGTAGTCGCTACAAGTTTTCATTATATAACTCTATGTAAACAAAGATGGCCGCAACAGCCATGTTTAACGTCAAATCAAAACGATTTTCAACAAGGACCAACATCATGTCATACTGATCATTTTAGAAAAAGTCCCATATCAATATCTCTTATAGTTTTGAAGTAGTAGTCGCTACAAACTTATTTATTTTAAATCTATTTTTAGCTGTGGCGGCCATCTTGAATTTCCGGCCGACCTGAAATTTTTCTAGGATCAACTAGACATCAAGAGCAACATTCCTGTGAAGTTTCATGAACATCCGTCAAGTAGTTTCAGAGGAGTAGTCGCTACAAGTTTTTACTATATAACTATGTAACCAAAGATGGCCACTGGCAGCCATGTTTAACGTCGAATCAAAATAATTTTCCACAAGGATCAACATCATGTCATGCTGATCATTTTAGAAAAAGTCCCATATCAATATCACTTATAGTTTTCAAGAAGTAGTCGCTACAAACTTTTTTTTAAAAAATCAATTTTTAGCTGTGACGGCCATCTTGAATTTCTGGCTGATCTGAAATTTTGCTAGGATCAATTAGACATCAAGAGCAACATTTCTGTAAAGTTTTATGACAATCCGCCAAGTAGTTTCAGAGGAGTAGTCGCTACAAGTTTTTACTATATAACTCTATGTAAACAAAGATGGCCACTGGCAGCCATGTTTAACGTTGAATCAAAACGATTTTTGACAAGGATCAACATCATGTCATGCTGATCATTTTAGAAAAAGTCCCATATCAATATCACTTATAGTTTTCAAGAAGTAGTCGCTACAAACTTGTATTTTAAAACGCTATTTTTAGCTTTGGCGGCCATCTTGGATTTCACATCAACATGAAATTTTGCTAGGATCAACTAGACTTTATTGGCAACATTTCTGTAAAGTTTCATGATAATCCATTCAGTAGTTTCAGAGGAGTTGTCGCTACAAATAAAAGTTTACGGACAGACAGACGGACGACGGACACCGCACCAAGGCATAAGCTCTGCTGATCTCTGATCAGTCGAGCTAAAAACATGGTCACCAGAAAAAATCATCTCTTCTGAAACCGCTCGATGGATTTAAATTAATTTCACAGAAATAATGTTTGGGTGGGTCTCTATCAAGATTGTTCAAGTTGGGTTGATTCGTCAAAAAACATGGCCGCCATGGGGCGGGGATTATTTTTGCTACAATTCTATATCGAAAACTTTAAAAATCTTCTCATCTGAAACTGCTTGATGGATTTCAAAATAATTAATTATTAACAGTAATAAATTAGCAGTAATTAATTAATAATTAAGATTGTTCAAACCGGGTTGATCTGTCCAAAAACATGGCCGCCAGGGGGCAGTTTCCCCAAATGACTATATCAGAAAACTTTTAAAAATCTTCTGTCTGAAACCACAAGTTTTGAATTGGATAGTTTGCATGTACCATCATCTACTGATCCTAGACAAAGAGTGTACACATATTAAACCAGGGGTATAAATGTGAATGTAGTGCATCAAGTTTGTTGAAATGGTGAACCAAGTGGTCAGAATTTGCCCCATCGTATTTGTCACAAGTTTTCATTTGGATCCTAAAGAAAACCCGATAACAATTGTGTTTAGTGTGTTTTATCGGTTCAAATTTACTCAGTTGAGCGATATAGGGCCATCATGGCCCTCTTGTTTCAATGCACGACGTTCTAGGATGACCTCAGCGAGCAACATCTGTAACCTGCTGCAGTCCTGACTGAACTTTACTAACGCACCTACAAATAGTTCTGTAAGACATTTGACCCTCCCATAAATGTCGCACTGTCACCTCATTGTGAACAAGCCCAGTAACGACCTAGCTTTTATATCGGATATGGTTTCTAACAAGTTTTTTTGCATGAAGTGTGACGAGTACGGTGTAAAGCAATGTACACTGCATTGAACTCAGTGAAGGTATGAGCGTAATTTTTACCTGTGTCCCGTGTCAATGTACTCACTATCGATACACAGTGTTTTTGTGCACAAACTTCACGTTTTCTGCAAAATAATGCTCTGAAGACATTACTTTCCAAACAGACCTCGTGTAATATTTTTATATTTAAATCAATCAAGTGAATTGAATGGCAAAAAAATAATCAAATAAAAAAAATCTTTGAAAAAGAAAAACAATAGGTATATTTTGCTTCAATATGGAGTTTAACCTCCCCTTCATGGTAATTGGTCTATAGATGGCGCTCCGTGGTGATGACGTAGATTTTGTCATGCAGTAATAGAAATATTTCTGTGAAGTTTCAGGGCAATCGGAGCAGTAGTTTCAGAGAAGAAGTTTAATATACTGAACAAAATAAGTTTAGCAAGACTTTTTAGTGTCCTAGATTAAAGGACACACAGTTATCTTGATTTGTTTAAAATCACAGCATCCCGTTAGTTTTCATCATAACTTGCATATTTGCAATCATTAATATTAATTATTTCAAAGGTTTCAATAATTAAAAGCAAATTGTTTTACATATTACTAACTTTGATAATATTACACCAATAATATATAGATACTTTTGAATACTGAAGAAAACTGAAATCTCGAATATTTTTTTAAATATTATGCAAAGTTTTAAAATCAAAATGAGGCAGGATTAGTAAATCGTGATGCTAATTTTAATGCTTGAATAAACTCGGGATTGCCATATGTCCCTTTAAACATAACTGATATAATTGTTTGAAGCTTTTAGAAATTCTAAAAAAAAAAAATTGTTTTTTTATACATATAAGTATATATATTTAAGTATCAGAACATAAAATTATAATTTATTTCGTTATACAAAAATGTTTTGCATTGAACAAATGAAATGTTTGGCATGACAGGAATGGCCCATTCTGTCATTGTTTAAAAAACGCTAACATATGTTCACAAAGCAATTGTTACCGTCCAAAATTTGTCATTTTAAAATTACCTCCCTTTTCATTGAAATGAGAACGATTTTTGTTATTGAAATGAGAACGATTTTCAATAACCTATAAAAGTATTTTCCAAACATATTTGCTTTATATTTACCACCAACTTTGTTTACAAATGACTTTGTAGCATTATTGTCATATCCATGTCACTATATCATTGACCCCAAACATTCACAGCTTTGTATCTCTTCTATGGAATTGACATGCATTTTATGTGCTAAATTTATTTTGTCCAGTATATATAACTCTATATAGATAAAAGATGACCACTGGCGGCCATGAATTTTGTTTAGGACCAATATGCAGATTCAGTGATTTGTGGTAAAGGTTCCAAATCAACACCATTTAGAGTTTTTGAAGAGTAGGGTAGTATTTATAAACTTGTCATTTTTAGCTCTAGCTCTACCGGCCAAAGGCCAGCAGAGCGTATGGGATGGCGAGTTGTCCGTCGTCCGTTAACTTTTGCCTTGTGAACATAGAAGCTTCATTTATTATTTGATCTCTACCAAATTTTAATATCAATGAAAGCTCGGACAAGTTCGAAAACCATCCAGATCGGATTAGTTTCACCAGAGTTACGGCTCTTGATTTGCTGAAAAATGCCATATTCTGCCTTGTGAACCTATTATTTATTATTTGATCTTTACCAAACTTGCACAGATTGTTAATAGCAATGAATTCTTGGACGAGTTCGAAAAACAGCCAGATCGGACCTTTTATGGAGTTCTGGTCGTTGATTTTCTGAAATATGCTATATAAATTTGAGTTAACACAATAGGGCCTTACCGGTAGTTTTTCATATCGTCACCATGTTCCGGTTGAATAATTTTTGGCGGAGTTATGGCTCTTTAAAGGTTTTAATACACAATCTTGTCCGGGTTATTTTTCTTGAACCCCACCTGGCCAGATTTCAACGAAACTTTGCAGGGATGATGAGTTCCAAGCCTAGTGATGCATATCATCAGCCTGTTCCGGTTGAATGATTTTAGGCAGAGTTATGGCCCTTTAAAGGTTTTAATACACACATATTGTCTGGACTAGTTCTCCTGAACCCCTGGCCAGATTTTAACAAAACTTTGCAGGGATGATCAGTATCAGGCCTAGTTGTGCATGTCATCACCGTGTTCCAGTGGAATGATTTTTTTTCCAGACTTATAGCCCTTTAAAGGTTTTGATACACAAGCTTTATCCAGACTAGTCTCTTCTGAACTCCTGTCCAAATTTCAATGAATTTTAGCAGGGATGATGAGTACTAAGCCTAGTTGCGCATAAGGTTTTAATACACTAACTTTGTACAGTCTAGTTCTCCTGAATGACTGGCCAGATTGCAACAAAACTTGGCAGAGATGATCAGTATCAAGCCTCGTTGCACATAATCACCGTATTTTTGTTGAATGATATTGCCCCTTATACACAAACCTTGTCCGGACTAGTTTTCCTGAACTCCTGGCTGGATTTCAGTGAAACTTGGCTGGAATGATCAGTACCAAGCCTAGTTGGGCATATTGTTGTCCTGTTCTGATTGAATGATTTTTAGCTCTAGTGGCCATGGGCCAGCAGAGCTTATGGGATGGCGAGTTGGCCGCCGTCCGTCGTCTGTCGTCCGTTAACTTTTACCTCGTTGAGACAATAGGGCCTTCATTTTTCATCTGATCTTTACCAAACTTTAACATAACTGTTAATATCAATGAAAGCTCGGACAAGTTCGAAAACCGGCCAGATCGGACCAGTAACAGCGGAGTTATGGCCCTTGATTTTGTTAAAAATGCTATATGTTGCCTCGTTAATACGATAGGGCCTTCATTTTTCATCTGATCTTTACCAAACTGTACCAGATTTTTTGATTTTCTTTTTCATGATATTTTTTTTGTTTAATTTTTTTATTTGACTTTTTTTGATTATGTTTTTTTCATTCGCTTTTTTTTACTTTTTTTAACAAGGCCTTCATTTTTCATCCGATCTTTACCAAACTTTATCAGATTGTTAATATCAATGAAAGCTCTGATTAATTTGAAAAACAGCCAGATTAGACCGTTTACACAGGAGTTACGGCCCTTGATTTTCTGAAAAATGCTATATTTTGGCCTCAGTAAGACGAAAGGGCCTTCATTTTGACGGATTTCAGTGAAACTTTTCAGGGATGATCAGTACCAAGCCTAGTTGTACATATTGTCACCGTGTTCCGGTCGAATGATTTTGGCGGAGTTATGTCCCTTTAAAGTTTTTAATACACATACTTTGTCCAGACTAGTTCTCCTGAACCCCTGGCCAGACTTGAAACAAATATTTTTTAGGGATGATCAGTTCCAGGTTTAGTTGTGAAAATTATCGCCATGTTCCGGTTGAATAATTTTTAGCAGAGTTATGGCCCTTTAAAGGGTTTTTGTTGCACAAACATTTTCCGGGCTAATTCTCCTGAACCCCTGGTTGAACTTGACAAGGATGATCAGTATCAAGCCTAGTTGTGCATATCATCGCCACATTCCTTTGAATGATTTTTGCAGAGTTATGGCCCTTTAAAGGTTTTAATAGACAAACTTTGTTCAGATTAGTCTCTTCTGAACTCCTTGCCGGATTTCAGCGAATCTTGGTGGGGATGATCAGTACCAAGCCTAGTTGCACCTGTCATTGCCATGTTCTGGTTGAATGAATTTTGGCAGAGTAATGACTCCTTAAAGGTTTTAATACACTAACTTCGTACAGACTAGTTCTCCTGAACCTCTGACTGGATTTCAACTAAACTTGTCAGGGATGATCAGTACCAAGTCTAGTTGAGTATGTCTATGCCATGTTCCGGTTGAATGATATTATACATTCGAAAACCAGCCAGATCAGACCAGTAATGGTGGAGTTATGGCTCTTGATTTAGTTAAAAATGCTATATTTTGCCTCTTTAAGACGATAGTCACTAGCTTCATTGATGCTATAAGAGCCATTATAGCCAGTAGAGCGTCCACAGGCCCTCTTGGGCCTCTTGTTGTTGGAGTTGTGGCTCTTTAAAGGTTTTAATACACAAACTGTCTGGACAAGTTCTGCACAACCTCTGGTCGGTTTCAACGAAACTTGGTTACAGCTATCATTGTCGTGTTCCAGTTGAATGATTTTTGGTAGAGTTATGGCCCTTTGTACGGACTAGTTCTCCTGAACCCCTGGCCCGATTTCAACAAAACTTGGCAGGGATGATCAGTACGAAGCCTAGTTGCGCATATCATCGCTGTGTTCTGGTTGAATGAATTGGCAAAAATATGCTGGCAAAAATGCATATTTTTGCAAATGGCAAAAATGTATATGTTTGCCTTGTGGGCATAGAATGAACCCATCCATTTTTCATCTGATCTTAACCAAACTTACACAGTAGTTATATATAATTAAGATTTCGGAAGAGTTCTTGAACCAGCCAGATTCCATTGCTAATAGCCGAGTCATATGCTTTGAATTGGAAAAATGCATAATTTAGCTTTGTGGTCAATTATATAATAGCTCCTCCACTTAACCAAACTTACAAGGTAGTTATATCTCCATAAGATCTCTGAATTTTTCAACCAGCTAGATTTGATCACCAGTAGTTGAGTTATCTGCCCTTGGAACTAGCAAAAATGCTTAATTTGCCTTGTGGGCAATCTATAGCTCCTCTATTTTTCATCCGATCTTAACCAAACTTACACAGCAGTTATAACTTACACAGCATTTATATCTCCATAAGATCTGAAGGTGCTCGAATGTTCACAAGTTTGAATATGGCATTTTTCTGTAAAACAAGTGTCATACCTCCGGTGTTACTAATTCGATCTGGCTGGTTTTCAAATTTGTCCGAGCTTTCATTGTTATAAAGACCCTGACAAAGTTTAGTGAGGATCAAATTAACAAGAGGCCCAAGTGGGCCTGTAGACACTCTACTGGTATGTTGTGATTCAAAAACATAAACATGATAGAGGCCAACCCAAGAAACATGTTTCCTATATATAACTATGTAAACTTTGGGTTGTGGCGGCCATTTTGAATATTTGACACACACTTGATAGAGGCCAACAACAGGAACATGTATATGCTATTTAACTAGAATGGAATAAGTGGTAATATGTTGTTTGATAAATGTCCTTAAATTTGACCTAAGTTTAGCCATGGTGGACATCATGGATGACTGGAGACCACGAAAACATAAATCTGTGGGGGACTAACCCAAAGATCATTGTGATTAAGTTTCATCAAAGTCCTTCAAACGGTTTCAGAGAAGATGTCAGTTTTAATGTTTTCCTATATAACTATGTAAACTTTGGGTCGCTGTGGCGGCCATTTTCATTATTCGACGATAACGAAAAACACAAACTTGATAGAGGCCCACCCAAGGAACACGTTTATGGTATTTCACAATAATGGAATAAGTGGTTTCGGAGGAGATGTCGTTTGAAAATTCCTTAAATTTGACGTAGTTTTAGCCATGGCGGCCATCTTGGATGACTGGCAACCATGAAAAACACAAATCTGAGAGGGGGCCTCCTAAGTAACATTGTGATGAAGTTTCATCAAAATCCTTTAAGCGGTTTCAGAGGAGATGTTTATAAAATTCTAACAGACGGACAGACAGACGGACGGAAAACGATCCCATAAGCTCGCCTGGCCTTTGGCCAGTAGAGCTTATGACTTAGAAAAACCCACAGAACGCTGGTTGTGGTGAAACAGACTTTCAAGAACAAAGGGACAGTGAGTTACACTCTGTTTTGCTGCGGTTGAGGAAGGCCTATGGAATTAAAGACAAGTGTACTGTATTTCACTATTAAACTGTATAAGTAAAACCATGGGCAGATGTGTGTTCAAGTATTTATTTAACTTCTTATCCTTACCTTTGCCCAATCAGAATTTATTCCAGGTGATTCTACTATAAAACAACTTACATATCTCTACAACGCATTCTGTAAAGCTCTCGACGAAGGAAAAGAAATCAGAAAACAAACTTGACAGTGGCCAACAACAGGAACATGTACACGATATTTAACTAGAATGGAATGAGTGGTAATATGTCGTTTGATAAATGTCCTTAAATTTGACCTACGTTTAGCCATGGTGGCCATCATGGATGACTGGAGGCCCCAAAAACACAAATCTGAGGGGGACTAACCCAAAGATCATTGTGATTAAGTTTCATCAAAATCCTTCAAGCGGTTTCAGAGAAGATGTCAATTTAAACGTTTTCTTATTTAACTCTATGTAAACTTTGGGTCGCTGTGGCGGCCATTTTGATTATTCGACGATAACGAAAAACATAAACTTGATGGAGGCTAACCCAAGGAACATCTTTATGATATTTCACAAGAATGGAATAAGTGGTTTCAGATATGTCGTTTGAAATTTCCTTAAATTTGACCTAGTTTTAGCCATGTAAGCCATCTTGGATGACTGGCGGCTGCGAAAAACATAAATCTTGGAGGGACTATCCCAGATATCATGGTGATTAAATTTCATCAAAATTTTTCAATAGGTTTCAGAGAAGATGTCAGTTTTAACCTTTTCCTGTATAACTCTATGTAAACTTTGGGTCGCCGTGGTGGCCATTTTGATTATTCGACGATAAAAAAAAGCACAAACTTGATCGAGGTCAACCCAAGAAACACGTATATGATATTTCACAAGAATGGAATAAGTGGTTTTGGAGATGTCGTTCGAATTTTCTTAAATTTGACCTAGTTTTAGCCATGGCGGCCATCTTGGATGACTGGCAGCCGCGAAAAACACAAATCTGAGGGGGACTATCCTAAAGATCATTGTAATGTAATGAAGTTTCATAAAAATCCTTCAGCGGTTTTCAAAGATGTCATTTTTAGCCTTTTCCTATATAACTCTATGTAAACTTTGGGTCGCTGTGGCGGCCATTTTGATTATTTGACGATAACGAAAAACACAAGCTTGATAGAGGCCAACCCAAGGAACATGTATATGATATTTCAGTAGAATGGAATAAGTGGTTTCGGAGATGTCGTTTGAAATTTCCTTAAATTAGACATAGTTTTAGCCATGGCGGCCATCTTGAATGACCGACGGCCTCGAAAAATACAAATCTGGCCAGTAGAGCTAACAAAGAATATCACTGCAAATACATGTACATCGTAAAAAGAGCACGTACAGTATATTTTACTCTGTATCACCTGACGAAAAGTGATCGCATAAGCTCGTCTGGCCTTTGGCCAGTGGAGCAAACAAAGAATATCAATATTATAAAATTTAATACATTTATTTGCTTTAAATACTATTTATTATCTATTTTTCATATATGGAAAAAGGCGCGATGATGTCATCATTCAAAGATGGCTGCCTCCATTGGAGTCCTTATGCACATTTTTAAAGGTTATATCTGCTATATTTTAGAAGATATTTTGGTAATTTTTTCAGCTTTTTCCATGGTTTTTAAAGCTCTTTTAAATGAAACTAGTTCCAGAATAGTGCAACAACCCCTTTAAGTCACACACTTTTGATTCCAATACCATTCCATTTATTTTCTATTACAATTCTGGAAATATAAGAAAATAATGAGACACAGTATCAGTAAAACAATTTAATATTTACATAAATTCATAGTCGTATCAAAATGTAATGTAACACACATACATGTTTACATGAACACAAATGCTTTACATTTTTTTTAACTTATATTTATATACTATTAAAGGAATAAAGAAACACAACTCGGGAATTTCCACAACTATTGTTATATTGTATAGATAATGTGCTTTTGGTAACCGTACATGGCTGCATTAGACCTCTCTTCTCCGAAAAAATACTAAAACAACACAAAACACACCAAATGATATCCCTTCAAAGTTTCATTATTGATGGAATACGTGTTTGGCTCCAGCAGGTGAGCAAACTTAAGATGTAAAAAGTTGCAATCTTTTTACATTACCAGTAAATACAGTACCGAAATGGCTCAAATTTTCAAAGCGGAACTTCAAAATTTCTGAATTTCGTGTTACAAAGTGTACTGTGATTAAAAACTCTACAATAGCATAGGTTTGTCCTTTCCTTAACTAGCTGCAACCATTTTTTCACAGAACATTTTGGGATTTCTCTGTAATATTACGTGGAATTGAGTGTGCAGTATATGTATTATATAGCGGAAATTCTCCAGTTGCGTTTCTTTTTTTCTTTAGTATACATTAACACAGCAACTGCTCTATAGATATATTACAATGAAATGAATTGGGTTTTATGGGGCACGAACACAAGAAGGGTTACACGGCACCAAACAGGAATGAACATGCCAGGCTCATCCTCCATTTACATCGAGATAAAATATGGAAAATGGGTCTAAAACCTATCTATAGAGTCCCTGCAAGTTTTATATTAGACACTCATTTATGATGGAGCCTCATTCCTATGTTTACACACCCAGATGATGGAGCCTCGTTCCTATGTTTACACACCCAGGGTCATGATGAAGATCTTTTGAGCATGATAAATGAACATGAAGGGGTCGGACTTTAGGCAAGGGACCGTGTGTGTGTGTGTGTGTGTGTGTGTGTGTGTTTCCTACTCCTTTCACTGCAGTGTCTAGCAAGATTTACAATGGTCCTATTATACACTACTCAACTTTTATAATCGGTCACTTTTCAAGAATTATATATATTTTTAATAGTTCATATTTTCATTTGAAGTATAAAACTTAATCTGCCTTGATTGGACTAAAACCTTGTTGATAAACTTAATAAAACATTGGTATGTGTTTCGGTGATTTCCAGTTTTTAGTATTCGTGTTATTTTCAAAACACCTGGGTGATCGATTATAAAAGTTGAGTAGTGTATACCTGATTCAGACTACAACTAAATTTACAAGACAATGAATGCATTACATTTAAAGATTATAATTCATTTTACATTATAATGAATGCATTACATTATACAATAACATTTCTAACATATTTCTATGGTAGTGACAAAGCCAATGTCCGAAATCGACAAAGCAATACTCAGTCCCTAAAAATTGTAAATAAGTTACATGTGGTCTTAAGCAAAAAAGAGAATGTTCAGAGTGTTAAAAATACTTTTTTTGAGTTTGACGATGGGCCCCATCATGATCTGGCAGTTTCCAAACCCTTTCTTGTTTTGGCCAGTGGGATTGGCAATGTAAACAGGAAAAGAAAATCTTTAACTAAGAAGGGTTTTCATACAAATATCTAAAGGTTTGCGATGGGGATAATACATCCATTATCAAACATTTGGATGTAAAGGTGGAGGTAACTGAGGACAACAATTCCGAGGAAAAGGCCTTAAATCTGGACAAACGGCTAAGCAATTCAAAGTTATTTAATTGAATTGAATTGGGTTTTAAGGCACACCAACACATGAAAAGGTTATATGGCGGCTAACAGGCATGAACATGAACAGGCTCATCTTTCATGTACATCGAGATAAAATATGGAAAATGGGCCTAGAACCTTCTCACCCTGAACTGCAGAGTTGCTGCAAATTCTATCGTAGAAACTCCATTTACGCTGGAGCCACGTTTATTGTTTTTCTGCCACTGCAATTCAAAGTAAGCATCATAATTAATGCATCAACATAAACACATAAACTTGACAAGTAATACAACCATATATTACAATTCATGAAAATAAATGCATTATAATTTATACATTTATGCATTACATTTAATACTTTGCGATTAGTATGAATAACAATTTATGCAATACATTCATACATACATTTAATACATTTAAATTGCATAACAATGTATGCATTACGCTTTTAAATTACAATTTATCCATTACATTTAATGCATCACAATCACATATAACAATTAATACATTCGAATTTATGCATAATAATTTATGCATATAACTTGTACATTACATTCACAACACTTGAACTGATTTATGTGATACACATAAACAAATTTATGCATTACAATTATGCATTACTGATGATGCATAACCATTCATACATTTTATGCATTACAATTTTTTTTTTTTTTTCTGGATTTCAAGAATCTCACATTATTCAATGTCAAGTAAAACCTCAGTTCTGAGAATGTAATGAGTTTTAAATTAACTGGTTTCATTGGTCCAATTTTTTATCACTGAACCAATCGGAATGCTTCATTTATATTTTCATTTGGTTGTTTCTATCATGACATCACTTTCTGGTATTATGACATCACATCTAGGTATTATGACAGCACGCCATGCTATTATGATGCAACTCAGTGTGTTCTGAGAACTGACTGAGCATTTAAACTGCTGTGAGGAACAGAGATTAATACTGTTTGTATCTCTCAATGAGTAGTGAGTTTCTTGAAACCAAGAATCATAAAATTCCAAATTCTAAAATGATTTAATAGACTGTTTACACTTAAACCATTTTACATTGAACATGTATGCATTACTTACAACCACATTAAGTAATTGCTTCAAATTTGAAAGTTAAATATTTTATTAGATGTGTTATACAAATCATTCATCCACCCAAATTCAAATGTTCTGACAACTCCACTAGTCACATGATTTCATCTGCTAAGTTGTGTATGGTCTAACTACTATACAATTCCCATGTTAGATCCAGAAAGTGTTCAGGTTATGATCAGACAGGGTTTTTGTCCTAGAATTGTAGTTCTAGCTGACCATAAATTTCCCATGAGAACAGTCGACTAGAATCGGGGAATAACTGTCCAAGTGTATGGTCACAGTTCCATTACAGAAATCTTTGATATATGAAGAAAGGGAATATGAAAGAGGTGGCGGATAATATGAAAGATGCCTTCCGCACTTTCGTGATGGGACTGAATGTATTTAACCGGAAATGTAGGTCGCTAGTTAAGCCAGGGGTGCCCATGAAATACTGAAAGGTCTGCGAAAATCAGGTGTCAGTTATGGAGTGTTTGTTCAGTGACCACCTGGATCAAAATGTAGATGAAATTGAAAAAGAAAGCAAACGTGCACGGAATTTGACTGGCACGGCACCAGGTCCTTTTTATGAGCAAAATTTCCCGCAAGGGAACAACAATTACAAACCACAGTACCGCCTAGTTACCGCCACGGACATCTTTCCAGAAGCAGGGTTTTCAAACAGTGCAGAAGAGACCCCAGAAGTGAATGTGAGTACATTAAAATTGGCAAATACCCCAGAAAACTTTGAAGAGGAAAAATAACTATGTTTCAACAAAACCAGCTTGAAATTACAACAGATATGTGGCTTATGAGTACAATGAATGGCTATAAAATGTAATCCAATAAGAAGCCATACCATTTCAATCAGTTGTACCAAGGCCAATACAATTTAATTAAAAACATAGAGATATTGTTTACATTGTTCCATAAAGATATTGTTTCCATTGAAATCATAGAACACATGTCTGGAGAAAAAATATCATTAAATAATTGCTTTGAATGTTGTTTAACGGCTCAACACAGTATAGGTTATTTAGAGCCGCCCCAGAGAGAGGGGAAGGATACACAGGAATCAGGGAACCGTGCCCTACTCTTATTATCGAATAGATTTCTATGGTTCTTTAACGTGCTCGGAGGATAGACCGATACACGGAACCGCCTGGTTTACGTCCCCATCTGACGGACAAGGCTAAGGGAAAATCATTAAACAAGAAATGTCACTGTGACAAATGCGCCCCACAAATGGTTTTGACCTTTGACCTATAAGTGTTACTTTGACCTTGGAGCCACGGACCTGAATTTTGCGCGCGACACGTATGGTTGTGGTGAGCACTTGTGCCAAGATATTTGAAAATCCGTCCATGAATGTCGGAGTTAATAACCAGACACGAAAGCACTTCATTTTTACCTTTGACCTCTAAGTACGACCTTGACCTTGGAGCCACAGACCTGGATTTTGTGCGCAACACGTCATCTTGTTGTGGTGAGCACTTGTGCCAAGTTATTTGAAAATCCCTCCAGGAATGCCAGAGCACGATTGTACAGAATGATAGACTGATGGACGGTGCGACTACTATATGCCGCCGAAGATGCTGCCCTTCGGGGGTATAAACAGTTGTATCTGTTGAACATGGGCAATATTATTCTAATATTTTTCTAAGACCAAGGATTTAATTCAACTAACATCACAAATTATTACTACTGCTTCAAATATGCAGATATCTGCAAAAGCAGGCATTTTAGACATATTGACAGATTCATTGACGAAGCTCAGAAAATCAAATCAGATCCACCACACATCCACTTATCAAACAAGAGGTCAATGACATTGAAGCTCTACTGACAGGTTTTGATAGCTAGATCAGCATTCCTGAGAAGTTTCATGGAAATCTGTCAAGTAGTTTCAGAGTAGTCGTAACATGTTTTTATATATAACTCTAGGTAAACAAAGATGGCCACTGGCAACATGTTTAATGTCGAATCAATTTTCAACAAGGACCAACATTATGTCATGCTGATCAGTTAAGTAAAAGTTCAATATCAATATCACTTACAGTGTTCAAGAAGTAGTCGCTACAAACTTGTTTTTTAAAATCTATTTTTAGCCGTGGCGACCATCTTGAATTTCTGGCCGTTCTGCAATTTTGCTAGGATCAACTAGACATCAAGAGCAACATTCCTGTGAAGTTTCGTGAAAATCCGTCGAGTAGTTTCAGAGGAGTCGCTACAAGTTTTTGATATATATATATCTATATGTAACACAGATGGCCGCTGGCAGCCATGATTAATGTCGAATCAAAATGATTTTCAACAAGGACCAACATGATGTCATGCTGATCATTTTAGAAAAAGTCCCATATCAATATCACTTATAGTTTTCAAGAAGTAGTCGCTACAAACTTGTTCTTTAAAAATCTATTTTTAGCTTTGGCGGCCATCTTGAATTTCACATCAACTAGACACCATGGGCAACATTTCTGTAAAGATTCATGAAAATCCATCCAGTAGTTTTAGAGGAATAGTAGCTACAAACAAAAGTTTACGGACAGACGGACGACGGACACCGCACCACGGCATAAGCTCTGCTGATCTTGATCAGTCCAGCTAAAATCTGCGAAGAGTTAAGCAATATCTATCATCATTTTCACATCTATGATAGAGGCAAAGGAACAATTAACGTGCTTGATAGCCTATTTGGGTTACCGAGACAGTATGATATTGTCATATTTCTGTCGTGTAACGATGAAAATGTGTAGATGGCATGGGAATTGGTTGAAGACTTAATGTATTGTTTTAGTATTGGAATTGGATGCCAATCCTGATATACGGATACTGAGGCCAAAATTCTGTATGCAGCAAAGTGGGTATTTCAAGTATAGAGAAAGTGAAATACCACCAGTGCATTAGTTGCATTTCTGCAGGTTAACAATTACTGACGCAATGGAGGATTAAAAGAAATGTGAGGAGTTGCTGTTTTTCATGATCTGACTTTAAGCGACGCTAATTTCGCAAATGTCCGTCAAACCATTTACGATATTAGCTAAAAAAAAGACATGACGAGCAAAGTTTTTCTTTACCCATTAATTAACATTGCATCTAGGTTCAAATTTAATAACAGACATGAAAATCAACAGGTCAAATGTTAATGACCACATATTCGGAGCACTTGAAAACTGTTTTTCACGTGTTCAAGCGTGACTGTTCTTTTAGATTTTTTTTGCATTTGGTGTCGCAGAAAAAAAAAGAACAAATGTCTATCCATCAGGTAGCGTATTCCTTGGTCCATTCCATTAACAAACTCTTCTGATTTGTCAAAAATGAACTGAACCTGTGTGGTTTTCTGGCACTTTTGCAGGCTTTTGTAGAAACAGGCCCAAAACAGTCGTTCTGTTCTTGGCTTTCAAAGGGTAAACTACTAATAATGTCCTGATGCTCCAGTTTCGGAGATTCCAAAGATCGGGAATAATCAAAAAACAACATTGACAACATGATTGAATGTGATGGGTGCAAAGACAACGTATCTCACTCTTGTCATATGATGGGTGCAAAGACAACGTATCTCACTCTTGTCATAGGAACATTCGTACGAAGCTGAAGTTCCACTTATACGAAGATCGCTTTATGGGGGCTAAAGAATGATGAGTGCATTGCATGAAAATCATAGAAGTTTCAAAATACCTGCTGGAGAATGAAAAGGCAATAACCAAAGAGGATATGCGAAATGAAGAAGCTAAACATTTTGTGCACAGTTTGGTCCACACCCTGTGATTTTGACAACATGGCCACCAACACAATCACCAACATGGTCTCCAATACCACCATCAACGCGGCCACCGGCTTGACGCAAAATGGAGTTTCGCAGCAAAGGAAGACACTTTGCTGTCAGTACACTTTGCTATCAGCAAAACTGTTAGGGGGCAGTGTGATCAACATTTGTAACTCAGTAAACAGTGCAATAAACCACCACAAATCATTTCTCAGATCGTTAGAATCTAAGCGAGACACTGTAAAATCGGAATGGGCAGAAAGAGAGCGAAAGTTGAATGAAAAACATCAGCTTGCTTTGCAAGCAGGTGAAAATAAACTAAGGTATGAGGTTGAATTGGAGAGACAGATTTATAATGAGGCAGCCAAAAAAAGTGCTAAAGATGAACTTATAGAATGTACGATATGTTTTCAACACGAAAAAGTGACCGCTCTGTTTCCTTGTGGACACACTTTTTGCGATGATTGTGTGAGGAAAATGAGACATTTCGGGGACAAGTGTGGGTTCTGTCAAACCGCAATAAGAACTGTTACACGAATTCGTTTCACACAATAAAAAGTTGTTTGACCTGTGGTTTTCATTTGATGCTGTTATTTGTAAACTTTGGTTGAATATAACTTATCGCTGAATTGCTGAGGAATAAAAGTAAGATGTTCTCAATGTTTCCTTTTTTTGTTTGCAACAAAAATCAGAGAACTTGAAATGTTTATGACAAACTTTGAAAATGTTGTAGATGCTTTATTACTTATTTAAGGTTCATTTAGTGTGATTGAAACCACCTCTTCCAGAACTTCAAGAAAATATGCCGTTCGTTGTAAAAATCAAAACATCTGGTTACCCCCAATGGTCTACTTGAGCAATCAAACTTTTCTCAGAATGTGTTAACGGCAAACATTTAATGCACAGCAGTTGAGCCACTTGACCTGCGAAACGCAACCCATAACATGCCACCATCAGTCTTGCACAAAGCAATTGTAAGACAACAGAAAAGCATATAAAACGTTGAGGATA
The DNA here is from genome assembly GCA_037043455.1 of Cyrtodaria siliqua. Lineage (NCBI taxonomy): Eukaryota > Metazoa > Mollusca > Bivalvia > Adapedonta > Hiatellidae > Cyrtodaria > Cyrtodaria siliqua. The sequence continues at coordinate 56,100 of JAWPHD010002764.1, forward strand.
GTTTGGAAGAAAAGGAATGTGAAAGATGTTTATAACTGAAAAAGGAGTTTAATAAATGCACCACCCGTGTGCACGACATCTGAAGTACTTGTAGTTTAATAAATGCACCACCCGTGTGCACCACATCTGAAGTACTTGTAGTTTAATAAATGCACCACCCGTGTGCACCACATCTGAAGTACTTGTAGTTTAATAAATGCACCACCCGTGTGCACGACATCTGAAGTACTTGTTCGGTTTTGGTGCAAGCGAAGTGCCTGTTTTGCAGAGGATACATTCCTTACAAAACAGCACCACTAGTTAGTGGATTTGTGAGATGGAGAAGACCAGTTTGTGAAAATGTGGTGGACTTATTATTTTGCAGATGACAATCAAGAAATGGATTTTTCTTTGTGTGAAAATGTGGTGGACACACGGCAAAAGTTAACGACAGAAGGAACGGAGGGGGGACAACTCAGCATCCCATAAGCTTGAATGGCCTTAGGCCAGTAGAGCTAAAAATGCGAGTACATTTCGTTATAATATGTTTTAAATGTTATGTACTGAATACGTTGTTTTGAAGAGTCGTTTTACTATAACGACGATTTATTGCTTGTTGGGTTGTATTACATGGAAGCAAGATTGAGGTTTAAATTAAGTAAAGTATGTATATATTTTTTTACATGGATTAGGTTTTCAAAGAAATGTGATGTATGGATTTGGAAAAACTAAAAAGTTACCAGATGGCAATTTATCCTCAAGATAAAACATTTCAAAGTTATTCTGAAGAACGAAGAATCACTGATTATTACCAAACAAACCACAGGAGACGAGTCTAACAGCACAAGTCTTGTCATTACCACTTCTAATTGACAATATGAATAACCTTATTTATTAAAAAAAGCTTATTTAATATCATAAGCGCATCGGACCTTTCGTTGCAAAGATATTGCCGAAAGTCCGGTTTTACGCATGAAACGCCACAGCCAGTTTAGACAGTTCAGAGTTGCGTTTTTCAGCAATAACTTTTGAACCAGAAGGTCCATTTCATTTAAATGGGTACTACAACGATGGTCTTATACAGACACCTATTTTGACACCAAGCGGAAGCGCATCACTTTCATTGCAAAGATATTGCCGAAAATCCGGTAGATGAAACGCCACAGCCAGTTCAGAGTTGCGTTTTTCAGCAATAACTTTCAAATCAGAAGTTACATTTCATTCAAACTACAATGAAGGTCTTATATACAGACACCCCTTTTGACACCAACCGGAAGCGCATCGGACCTTTCGTTGCAAAGATATTGCCGAAAATCCGGTTTTACACATGAAACGCCACAGCCAGTTCAGAGTTGCGTTTTTCGGCAATAACTTTTGAACCAGAAGGCCCATTTCATTCAAATGGGTACTACAACGAAGGTCTTGTGCAGACACCCATTTTTTTTTTAAACCAACCGGAAGCGCATCGGACCTTTTGTTGCAAAGATATTGACAAAAATCCGGTTTTACAGGGATGAATTACCCCACCCACTTCAGAGTTTCGTTTTTCTGCAATTACTTTGGAAACGGAAGGACCATTTCATTCAAATGGGTACTACAACAAAGGTCTATTACAGACACCCATTTTGACACAATCCAGAAGCGCATCGGACCTTTCATTGCAAAGATATTGCCGAAAATCTGGCTTTAGAGATGATACATGATATATGGACAGCAGGAGACTTAACAGCTTGGAAAGGGAGAGCCTTGACAGGGACGCCATAACGTATAGGGACAGTATAGACAGAGCATCTGAAATGCCACAGCCAGTTCAGAGTTGCATTTTTCGTAAATAACTTTTGAACCAGAAGGTCCATTCCATTCAAATGGGTACTACAACGAAGGTCTTACACAGACACCCATTTTAACATCGGAAGCACATCAGACCTATCGTTGCAAAGATATTGCCGAAAATCCGATTTCACGCATGAAACGCCACAGCCAGTTTAGAGTTGCGTTTTTCGGCAATAACTTTGCAACGAAGGTCCAATGCGCTTCCGGTTGGTGTCAAAATGTGTCAGGGTCAAGAGTCAGGTAAATTTGAGATTTCAAGTAATCAGAGTCATTTCAGTCCACTTGTCTGTGTGTCTGCGTCAGGGTGTCAGGCTCAAGAGTCAGGTACATTGAATGTTTCAAATTTCCAGAATGTATTCATGTACTCAGAGTCATTTGAGTCGAGGTGTCAGGCTGTTTGGGTAAGGATGTCCAAGTAATGAGTCTGGTACATTTCAAATCGCAAGTAACCAGACTCATTTGAGTTCGGGTGTCAGGGTGTCCAGGTCAGGGTGTAAAGGTCTAGATTCAGGTTAACTAATTGAAATCATTGCAGTCAAAGTGTCAGGTCTGTGTGTCTGGGTTAGGGTGTCAATGTCAGGAGACAGGTACAGTTGAATTCAATGCTAGAGTGAATGTCTTCATTATATTCAACACAAACGTTTTGTCTATTAATCAGATGCTCTTCATTCCATACCGTATGCAATATATGTAATAATTCAATATATGTAGTGTAATGAACTATAGTTTGAATCATTTTTATGTACATTGTATGCTGCTTGCATCTACATGTGACGGCCTTGCACTAATCCTAGCACTTTTCTGTTACAGAAACATGAGCCAGTCGGACGACACGGAGTATGTTGAGGCCCTCGTCAAACAGAATGAAGTATTTATAGCGTCGGAGCTGGCGAAGGCCAGAAAAAGAGTGAGTGACGCGGAGGCGTCTAACGCAAAGAAGATGAAGACAGTCGACGACAAAATAGGACGGATGGAGCAGGATCTGCGAGCAAAGGAGGCCGACATTCAACAGCTTCAACAGCAAGTAGCTCTGCTGGCCAGTCACGAGTATCAATTGTGTTAATGCTTGATGTTGTGCTCCACAAAATAAACATGCCCATTGTGCTCTGCAAAATATATATACCTCTTTAAAATGACATAATCACATTCGTGTACTTGAGACCATGTGTTTATAGTCTGCCTGTAGGATTTTAGTATAGAATTCGAATGATTTCATAACAGCAAGAGAACAAAAAATGCCAACTTTTCCACACGCTCCTTGTTTCTCAGTTTGACAAGACCACACCCACAATGACCAATTAAAACAACAACAATCTTCAAACTAGAAATCCATGAAACAATTGTGTTGCTGGCCATGTGCTTATTTATATTTGCAGAGTTGAATATCAGTCAAACACTTCTGAAGTTATGAACTTGTTTAAGCTGCAGGTTCAAATTGATGAAAAGGGGCACAACTCTGCTGAAATGAAAGTCAGACTTATTGCACATGTGTAACAACAGGTCTAATACCTTTCAAGGTATGACCAAGATTAGGTTGTAGGTTAAAGTGTGATGAGCGGATGTGACGACGACTAACGACGGACAAAGTGAGCCCCTAAGTGTCTGCTATACTACGTAGACATCACTGGAAAAAACACTGGGAGTACCTCTGCACAAGACAAAACACTCAAGAACTAGACAGTGTATTTAATGAATTTAAAGCAGATGCTTGCTTTAGCGCTGTCAAATAAAATGGGTTGGACAGATGGGACAGACAAGAGGGACAAAGGTAACACTAAATGCCTGCTGCACTTTCATTGTTGGGGCATACAAAATACCTTAACATATTTTATTATGATATCACACAACACAATTGCTGTTCATACCACACCAAATTTGATAATATTTTTAGTAAGCATTACACCAACTTTGCACAGAGAAAAGCAGATCAATCTTGGGACACTTCTAATAGAATTGGATTGAATTGGGTTTTAAGGCACACCAACACATGAAAGGTTTTAGACGCCTAACAGGAATGAACATGCCAGGCTCATCCTTCACTTACATCGAGATAAAATATGGAGAATGGGCCTAGAACCTTCTTACCTGCAAAATTGCAGTTCTATTGTAGACACTCCATTTACGCTGGAGCCACATTTATTGTTTTTCTGCCACTGCTCTAGTGATTTGAGCGAGAATAATAGGCACCTGAAACAATGCTTCAAGCTCGTTAGGTGCCTATGGGCAACTAGCGAACACATTAAAGCTGTAAACTTCATAACATATGATTCCATTAAAGAAAATCCATCAGCCCGAGAAAGGCGCGGAGCGCTAGTCCAGCAGCCCAGGGGAAGGCACCAGTGAGATCCTAGTTGTATCATCGGCTTGAATTTTGAATTGTGTTTTGCTTCTATATATACAGGGGAAATTCCTGTACAGAAGATAGAATGCAGCGAAGTGCAGGGGAAGGCACCATGAGTGAGGTATGCTATATGTTTTGGATATATCACTGACAAATGCATTGAATTTTAATGATATTTTATCCTAGTAGTATCACCGGTGATACATACCAGTGAGGTATGCTATACGTTTTGTCTTTTACTCTAACATATATCAATGCGCCGGAAGAGAGCAAATGGCACAAAACAAAATGAATGTAAGAAAAAACAAAAAAGCTCCAACGTGAAACAAGGTAAACAAAACAAAACTGTTCTACAAAAATTACAGGAAAGGTCATATGAAGACCTTTAATGAGCATGAACAAAAAAATGATAAAATGAATGGTTATTTCTGCAAAGGATGAGGTTGCAGGTGTAAATCTAGAGCCACCGGAGACAACACAATGATTCATTCGGAGTCAACAACACTCAAACGAATACTGGATCTCCCTCCCAATTCAGGAGTCGTTCTCCACCTACAAGAATGACCAGAACGAATCGGGAAATTGGACTACCACTAAACTATAGAAAAAAACTTTGCCTAATGCTACACCTCATAAAACATTGCTCAAATTGTTCGAACACCTACGAAATGTGGATGAACACAGCCATACATGTACAAAATACTGTTTAATTGTCTTGTTTTTCAGGTAATTGTAACATCTCTGCAGCTGCAAAGAAGATTGAATGGGAAATTAAACTTTTTTAAATTGATGTATTTTTTCTTTCAGTCTCGGAGGCTGGTTGGAATGTTTGAATATCTGAAACTGAATTTGAAATTTCCTAGAGTTTGTTATCTACACTGTAAAGAAGGAATTTATACCTTCATTTGGAAGTATCTGTTAGCCGAGGCTGGTAAGGGGAGGTGAGTACCCATCTGCCTGTCTACAAGTACCTGGCACACATATTCATCATTATTACACAACCATATGTGACAAGCACCGTAACACTGTCATGTCTTTTACCACTAATGCAGGGTTCTCAATAACTTTTGGTTGAACAGGCCTTTTTGAAAAAGTAACAGGCCTAGGCGTGGGGTGCGGGGGTCCTTCCCCGGAAAATGTTGAAAAAGAGCACGTCATTTCCTGCATTTTGGGCTATTTTGAATGCCTTTTAAATCACACTTTAAAGTGCAATTTTATAAGCAATATTCCTCTATATGCGATACAAGTACTGCAGTGCAGTAGTTGTATCTGTATTAGAGGTTACTGTAAGTGCAGTATGTTGACAATTATATTTATTTACCAAACTTCAACAACACATATCCATTTGAAAATTGTATTCTGAACACCACATATCCACAAAACTACAAAATTCAACAAATACTTTCCATTATCTCTACAAAGTTCAATCCATGTCGCTGTCCTCATCTTTTTTTTTTCTTTTTTTTTTTGAACGATTTTATTGAGAACCCTGCTAATGGTGCTTTTTCTTCTACTTATTATTATATTTATTTCAATACTTCAAAGCAAATTGTATTAAACATATCACTAACTGTTGATTGTATTGCATCACTGATTATGGTAAACCAAAGAAATGTTTACAACTCCCAGTTGTATTACCCTTTCCATGCAAGCAGAATCAAACTCAAAAATGCTAGCTACTATATTAATAAATCTAGGATTAAAATATATTAAGGAATGGTAATACTGTTTTAGTTAATTAGAAAATATATCAATATGTGTTAACTGGACGTAGAAAAACACCATTTCATTTAATTAAGGTGATCAGCAGTTGCATTGTGGTCATCTATATATTTTTAAAAAAAATAATTCTTCTTCAAAAACGAATAAATCTTCCAGAAAGTATCCAAATTCTACTGCAACTGGACTATAATCGGGTTATATGAGATGAACACGTGACCAGTCACGCGACTACAGCCTCAGAATTGATAGTTCAGGTACAGATTGGGGTTGTTACGATGTTACTAATAATGTTAAATTGCACGGGCAGTGGAACAATATCGAGAAGTTGAATCATATTAATTATTTAGAATTGAAGGCAGCGTTATTAGCTTTAAAGTATTTATGTTCTAGTGTCTACCAGGAGCACATACATATTTACCTTGATAATACTACAGCAATTAAATACATTGCCAAAATGGGGGGACGAAAGCCCCTTCTAAATAATTTAGCGAAGGAGATATGGCATTGGTGTTTGGAGCGTAAGATTTGGCTAAGTTGTTTGGAGCGTAAGATTTGGCTAAGTTGTTTGGAGCGTAAGATTTGGCTAAGTTGTTTTCATATTCCTGGAAAGCTTAACAAGACTGTAGATAGATTGTCGCGTAAATTAACTAGTGATATGGAATGGTCATTGGCAGACTCAATGTTTGATCAAATCAATGTAAAGTATGGACCATTTGACATTGATTTGTTTGCGTCTTCATCAAACCACAAATGTGAGCGTTATGCTTCATTCACGCCAGATCAAAATGCATTTGCTATAGATGCTTTTTCATTAACTTGGAGTGATTTTTACTCAAACATTTTCTGCCCTTTCAGTGTAATGGGGCCAGTGTTGCAGAAAATAGTGCAAGAATCGGTGGATGTAGTGATAGTAGCGCCGTTATTCGCAACTCAGCCTTGGTTCCCGCGGTTATTAGGCTTGGTGAGTGCCCCGTCGTTCATCCTTCCACCAGCTCAGCAGATCTTAAGTCTTGCTCAAATCACGGGACTTCATCCATTGAAGAAAATGACACTGGGTGTTTTTCGGATCTCCGGAAATCTCTCATCTGTGCAGGCGTACCTGAGAGCCAACTACCACCGTCATCCTCGCGTCATGTAGAGACAGCACGAAAAAACAATATGGACATATTTCAAAAGATGGAGTGCATTTTGTGATAGGGAAAAAATTGATAAATTCCACCCATCTGTGATTAATGTGTTGCAATTCTTAACTCAACTACATAAGAATGGATTAGGTTATAGTGTGGTAAACACAGCAAAATCAGCTATATCTAGTTTTCTTGCATTATTTAATGAGGCTGATTCACAGTTTGGTAATCATACTCTTATAAAGCGATTTATGAAGGGCATATATGAAATAAGACCCTCATTACCAAAGTATTACTGCACTTGGGATGTAGATAAAGTATTAAGTTATCTACAGTCACTATCCCCATTAAGCAGCTTATCGTTATTACAGTTGTCAAGGAAGTTAGTGACACTTTTGGCATTAGTGACAGGTCAGAGATCACAAACATTACATATGTTAGATATTAAGAACATTGAAATTTCTGAAAAGGACATTAAGATAAGAATAGGAGATTTACTAAAACAAACAAAACCAAATAAGCATTTGTCAGAAATTGTTATTTCTGAATATTTTTCAGATGAAAATCTATGTGTAGTTAGGATTTATAAACATTTTAATGATAAAACATTACATTTGCGCAAAGACCCAAGATTATTCATAAAGACACAAAAAACACACTCATATGTTAGTAAATCTACATTGTCTCATTGGATAAAATATTTACTAATTAAGGCAGGGATAGATATGGCTGTGTTCAGCCCACATAGCACAAGATCAGCTTCGTGCAGTGCTGCATCTGCCAGCAGTATACCAATAGACACAATTTTAAGGACTGCTGGATGGAGAAAAGAAAATACATTCAGAAAATTCTATAATAGAAAGATTTTGAATGATTCCACATTTAGTGACGGCATATTGGCAAATATGAGTTCTTGTCAATAACTATTTCTATCAAACCAGGATGTTTGAAATAATAACAATTATACAGTATCAATCTCATTTATGTGATTAGTATTACTTAGACGTGTGGATAGCGAATGCTACACATGTAAATTATAGTTGTTAAACATACATTGACTCTTGTTTTATTTTCAATGTACAATGTATTAATAATGTAAGAATTAAAGAAAAACTTATCCTAGATAATGTTTTTCATTTATTAATGCTGGCTTGGACTCTAAAATCTCATATAACCCGATTAGTAGTCCAGTTGCAGTAGAATTATATAATTAAATGAAACTTACCTGTAAGGTGAAGTTCAATTATAATTCTAGTGCAACTGGACTACAGGGTTATGTGCCCACCCTTGCCCGCCCTGTTTATGCGTGGTTTCCAAGCCTGCATTATTACACTAATTGCTCTGAAGTCTGAGGCTGTAGTCACGTGACTGGTCACGTGTTCATCGCACATAACCCTGTAGTCCAGTTGCACAAGAATTATAATTGAACTTCACCTTACAGGTAAGTTTCGTTTAATTATATAATTATGACTTATGTTAAAACGTAAAACACTAGCTTTATAGCAACAACAATCCATCAATGCTATGACACAAGGTGTTCCATATACTAGTACATGTCAACCAGACAATTATTATCATTTCTAGGACCAATCAGAGTTGACAGTCTATGTTGAAAGATATGGAAGCCAAGTTGCGTTTATTTGTACATGAGTGAAGTTAAATAAAGTATTATCAAAAAGCCTTTCTTCAGAGGCTCTGCAGGAAAACAGAATGTCGAATACTATTCATGCATTCAAGATGTATAGCGCCAAGATTTCTTTAGACCAGATGAAGGTGGCAAGGCTTAATGGCAGAGCGCATCAGTGCTTTAGACATGTCAATCAGAGTGGAAAAGAAGTCGTAGATAGAAAGTCCCGAGTAGGGGAGCATATAATGAAGTGGCACCTCAGCCTGGAGCAGGTACCATTCTTCTAAAGATTATGTCTATTCAGATGCAAGGACAGGAAGACTTTGTACCGCATGTACAAAGCAAGATATCAGCTGAGCGAGAAGTCATTAATTCTTTGACATACTCCGTAGAAAATCCAAGGTCATAGGAGATAAGCAAGGATGAACAGGCTGTGTTCTCTCCTGAAGACCGCTGCGGGTTCGAATCCCACTGGGAGCTCTACATCAAAACAAAACTGATCAAGGATCAGCGAAAAAAAATCGAAGACTACTTTTACAGTAGGAAGATCGAGATGGAGATGTAGATGGATTAAACTTTGCGCACCCGGGAGAAATAGGTTACCGTATTTTACCTTGTATAGTAAGCACCCGTGTATAGTACGCACCCCCTTCTCAGAGGTCAAAACTGGGGTAAAAAAGTTGTTTCCGTGTATAATACGCATCAAAATATTAGTTTTCCTAGATGAACCATTCGGCGAAAATAAAAGGTTAAAAAATTTCAAAAAAATATCTCTAATTGCATCAAGATAATTAAAGCAGAATAATACGGTACAACAACTATCTGAAAACAATTGTCCATCAATCTCCCATTAGTTCCAAACCCTGCTGAACCTACACAAAGAACTTTAAATAAACTGTGTAATCAGCTGAGGCAACCAAGCGAAACCATTTTTAATTTAGGTGTTACAGGTCGTCGATATTGAATGCGAGTGGTCATTCCATTATCTATCAGAGACCTACACATTTTACTGCGTATTTGTCGGTTACATCAAAAGACTAACCCATCCTCAAAAATATCAATAGAGAGGGTGTCGCTACTTGGGTCGAATGTAGGACAAAATCCCCTCCGGACAGAATCCCCTTCAAAGGATTATAAAAATAGAATAACCCACTCTACCCGTGCTTAAAGTGTCTGTACTGTGTTTGCAAAACGTGTGAAATTATAAACAACAGCAAAACAAAGGGCAAACATGATCATCCTTTATTGAAATTCTGCAACTAATATGCAAGTATTTTTTATAATTCATTTGGCCATCATCGCTTTTACTGTTGTCTGCAAGTGTCGTCTGGTTCATTTAACATATGAGAATAGAATTGTACAATACTATGTGTACCAGTCAATTCATGGAAATCATGTGATATCAAGTCAGCTGATATAAATAACATAACAAGGGCCGAATTTCATTCACTCATTCTACAACAAATATGCAAACATTTATACAAAAACAAACTTTAAAATAAACTTTATTCATTTCTAAGTCGAATTAAGTCAATAAATTGCGTGTATAAAGCGAGTAAGTCACGAAAAATAAAGTATTATCGGCATTCACAAATGTCTGTCTGTTCGTCGCCGATGGTTTTTTCTCCATTCTGACATCGATTTTCTGCATATAAAATGCAAGAAAAACGTTGTTTGTATTGTACGCACCCCCCTTTCGGAAACCGTAAAAGAAGTAAAAAAACTGCGTACTATACAAGGTAAAATACGGTAGGTTAGTACCCTAGAAAATTAGTCAAATGTTTTATTGTCATAGCCAATAGAGGGTTGGGAATGGGATTATACATAGTGAATTGCACCAGTGTCATTTTGTGCGGTGTTGTCATGTTCAAAATACATCATAAGACAGCTTCATAAGAGGCATTTCTGAGAATTGTAGAGGCTCTGCAGGAAAACAGAATGCCGAATACTATTCATGCATTCAAGATGCATCAGTTATCTATTTAGCGCCAAATCTTCTTTAGACCAGAGAAAGGTGGCAAAGCATAATGGCAGTCATATCAGTGCTTTAGACATGTCAATCAGAGTGAAAAAGAAGTTGTAGATAGAAAGTCCAGAGTATGGGAGCATATATTGAAATGGCACCGGTACCATTCTTCTGAAGATTATGCCTATTCAGATGCAAGGACAGGAAGACATTGTACCGCAAGATTTCAGCTGAGCGAGAAGTCATTGATTCTTTGACAGACTCCGTAGAAAATCCAAGGTCATACGAGATAAGCAAGGATGAACAGGCTGTGTTCTCTCATGAAGACTCGCAGCAGATCTTTCCGCATTCAAGATATATCTATAAATACTTAATGAGCGTCTAAAAGTTGCAACATCTGTTGAGATGTTTCATTCGGAAAAAGAAGACACAAACAAAACAAATAAGGGCGATAGTACCTTTGTCTCTCACTGCTGCGGGTTCGAATCCCACTGGGAGCTCTACATCAAAACTGATCAAGGATCAGCCAAAAAAATCAAAGACTACTGTCCCAGTAAGAAGATGGAGATGGATTAAACTTTGCGTGCCCGGAGGAAATGGGTTAGGTTAGTAACCTAGAAAATTAGTCAAATGTTTTATTGTCATAGCCAATAGTGGGTTGGGAATGGGATTTTACATAGTGAATTGCACCAGTGTCAGTGGCCATCTTTGTTTACATAGTCATCTAGTAAAAACTTGTAGCAACTACTCCACCATGGCTAAAAATAGATTTTCAAAATACAAGTTTGTAGCGACTACTTCTTGAAAACTATAAGTGATATTGATATGGGACTTTTTCTAAAATGATCAGTATGACATGATGTTGATCCTTTTTAAAAATTATTTTGCATTGACGTTAAACATGGCCGCCAGTGGCCATCTTTGTTTACATAGAGTTATATAATGAAAACTTGTAGCGACTACTCCTCTGAAACTACTTGACAGATTTTCATGAAACTTTACAGGAATGCTGATCTAGCTATCAAAAACCTATCAGTAGAGCTTCAAGGTCATTGACCTCTTGTTTCATTGATTCATTCTCAATTTAACTTAAAAGTGAATTCGCTCAACTTTTATAATGCATTTAATATGAGACAAAATGGCGGTATAATCCCTGATCTCGATATCTCGCGAAAAACGAGAGCGGGATTTGATAATGGTAAAATCGAGAATAGCTAATTATGACAGCAACATCTAACGGTTTATCCTGTTTACTGAGGAACATCTAATGATGTTTTATCCTGTTTACTCAGGAACATCTAACGACGTTGTCTCCTGCTAAATTGATTAGTATTTAATGAAAGTAAGACAGATCCCTAACGGGGGTTTGTACTGCCAGGTCTAACAACACAATAACTCATATTTACTGAATTTATGAAATCTTAAATTTTTTCCCAAAATGAGAAAAAGCGCGTTCTTTTTTCCCCAAAATGGACAGGCCTGGGCCTCTTTCCAATTTGGTGGAAGAAAAAATAGGTGTGAAAACGAAATTAACAAAGCTTAACAAATGTAAAGGTTATCGGCTACTGTATAACATAAATTTAGAAACACAGAAAATATTCACAAACTCGCTAATATCGCATGTAATAATCTCATGTGTCCACTTTACATCGAACACGAGATATTAGCGATTTTTTAATATTTTCTGTGTAATCCATATAGTTAGTTTTACAGGGCCCCATTTTATGAAACAACTTCCGAACATTTTGATCGTAAATCAATTTCTTCAATTCTTCACTATAAATTACACTTTTCAAATAAACGTGATTTCATTTCATTTTTTTTTTATACATATGACATTTCTGCACTACGTGCACACATAATTATCTGCATTGAATGCTTAGCTGAAAAAAGTGAACGATTTTAAAATCCAAAGTAGACTGGTACCCGGTACGCAGTATAGGCTACTGGTCCCCGAATTCACACTCATGTCTATACCGTAATAGCCCTAAAGCACGATCACGTGCACTGCTCCGTCTTGCGTGAAAACTGCCCCTATATAGTGTGAGCAGATTTTTTATTTTGTCAGTTGTTATAGAGCTCAGGATTAAATATTCCGACAGAAATTCAAGATTATCAAAATCGTAAATATTTACAAATTTTATTTTTTCTTTCTCACTGGCAGTTGTCCTATAGAAAATATAGTTATGGTGCCAACCCTGAATCAGTTCAAGGTGGCAGTGAGTTTTTCCTGTCAGGTTATGCTAAAATCTGTATGTTAAACCCTGTTGTTACCACCAACTCCTCTAAATTAACACTGGTCTCCTTTTTATTTGTCTCACTCTCAAAATGTTTCAATTATTTGTATATAGTAGAATGAACTACCCTTTTTTTTTAACAAGTGATATCAATCTGAAATTATGCACATTTATAAGCTCGACTATTCGAAGAATAAGATAGCTTATGTAATCACCCTGGCGTTGCGTCGGCGTCCACATCAAGGTTTGCGTGTAAGCTGTGTTTACACGTCTATTTCTTATCCTAGCACATCCAAATTTGGCCATAAGCTTCCTTATATCATTATCTTATAAGGGCTGGGATCCCATGGAACACAAATTATGAATATGTCTCATTTCATCCCAGAGGCCCACTCGAAACCCGATTTTAGTTTTTACATATTTCTGTTTTGTTTTGGTAAATTCTTACACATATAGTTATGTTGCCCACGCTCCGCCTCCGTCCCCACCCCACCCACCACTCCACTCAAAACTCTATTTTTTAAATTATTTTTTTACATATCTCTGTGTTGTTTTGGTCAATTGTTTACACATATAGCTATGGTGCACCCCCCCCCCCCCACCCCCCCCCCCCCCCCCCCCCCCCCCCCCACCAAGGCATTTCCCACTTTTCACTATTGGCTTATATATTTTAGCAGTCAGGCGCATATCTAGGCATACGCACGTACGCCAATGCGTACAATTCATAAGCAAAAGTGAAAAAATAAAAGTTCAAAATGCCATATTAACTGAAAATATAGCTTGAGAACGCATCATTTGCCTCCTAATTTTCAAAATTTTCTTGGGGAAGGCCCCACAAACCCCACCGGTGGGTTTCCATACCTACCTGCCACTCGGGGCGACTCAGTATAAAGTTGGAACAATAATGAAGAGTCGGTGGAGAGAGTTCATCAATCAATATTTGGATTAAAAAAAGCCGTTTATCTGAACTACAAAATTAAGAACTGCAAAAAACAAGCCCACTTTTTGCTGAGGATGGAACAAGTCGCTGCTCAGTTCGCAGCTATGCTTCTCATATCTGGCGTACATTTCAAAATGCTCCAGGTACGCCCCTGGCAGTGTTAAACTTAAACACTCCATTTAACAGCACAAAAAGAGAAATGTTTTTTCAGGCGATCAATGGGTTGAGCTTAAACACACTGAAGGCTGAGGTAGATGAAGCACTATCCGGGGACGTTTTCAAGGAGGATGTAGTAGAAAATCTACGAACAGAAATTAAAAAGCTCCATGAAGAGGTACCACCTCATATTCGTGGTAAATATTATATAACAGCTTTATTACTATTATGTTGATTTGTCTCTATGTATATCGGAAGGAAGAAATATCTATTTAGCATCCATGTATCTCTAAAGAAAGCTCCATATTCCTCAAAAGGAAGTATACTTCATTGTCAAACATACATTTGCCTCTAAGGGAAGCATACATACATACATTCATATCTAAGGGAAGCATATTGCAGGGTTTGACATTAACAGTTGTCCGCTTGTCCGATGCCAGGCAGATTCTATTGGGGACAAGTTAATTGTCCCAGGTGACCTGTCCGACAGACAACTAAATTTTATATCAAACAATTAATTTACATCTTTAAAATGAAAAATCGCGAATGAAAAATGTGTCATGACATTGTCGAGCACTTATAAATGATGAATACAAACTCTCTTGTTTTCATTGGTTGAGGCGTGACTTTCGTGTAATTACGAGAAAAACCGACTGAACTCACTCATTTCCGTATATCATCGGAAATACTGCTCGTAGGTATTTCCAAAGATACAAACGTCGATTCTATGGGTTTGGTTTATTTGCCCCGGCAAAGTACCGCATAAACCGTAACAAAAACAGGACATGGATTGATTTTAAACATATTTTTGTTTAAATTTTATAGTTAAATATAAAAATATTTTGTAATTGCGTACAAATCGTACAAACTCGCTCCTTTTCGTAGATCATTGGAATAACGAGCAGCATGCTGGTTCTATGGGCGCCACCATTGTTAATTACACGTGATTGAACCCACATGACCAAAAAGTAGTATCCAAGTTAGTGTCTATTCCTTTCCGATATTTTTGAAGAAAATAAATGGTTGAGGCAGTTCGGATCGCTGAGTTACGAGTTTTGTTTAACCAATCAATTTTACGGTGACATGTGCGTAGACGGTACGTGGCATATTTTAAACCATATTTTCTCACAACATTATAAATATTACAGACACCGACAATGACCTAACTTGATCTTGAAAAAATAAATAGTCTTTGTCACCCAGACGTATGCAATCTGCTCAGAAAAGGTGGGCCATGAAGGTGGACATGCGGCTGGGCGATCGAGTCTTGAAAATAAACAAAAACATGTGACGATATCTGTCAGTTGAAAAAAACCCAGAAAAATGATAATGATCTTGTTTTTTTATCACTTTTACATGAAGTGCGGGGACAAGTAAATTTGGCTGGGGACAAGTCAATTTTTGAAGTTACTTGTCCTAAAAAAGTTAATGTCAAACCCTGTATTGTATTGTTTAACATACATATATCTCTAAAAAGCATGTTTAATTGTTTAACATTCCTGCATATCTAAAGGAAGCATACTTTGTTGTTTAACATTCATAAATCTCTAAAAGAAGCATACGTCATTGTTTAACATCCATGAATCTCTAATGGGGACTTTACACATGATGGCGACCTTTGTGCCTCCCGTGTGCGACCATAAAATTTGCCAGGTCGTCGTTGGAGGCTCAAAGGAGGCAGAATGGTTGCCTAGGTCGTTCAAAGGTGGTACACAGGAGGTTCAGACATCGCCATGGACGCCATGGTCGCCTTGAATTTTTGAACATGTTCAAAACAGTTGCACAAAGGTCGCCCAGGAGGTTGGTTGCTCAAAGGAGGCAGAAGGGAGGCACAAGCATTACCGTGGTTGCAGAATGGAGGCACAGTTGTCGCCCAATGGTCGCCAGGTAATAGTTGCGTTCTGCTGCAAATTTTCCCGTCAATCTGGGCGATGCTTCTGTCTCCCTTCTGCCTCCTTTGGACGACCAATAGCGTGCATTACATGATGACTGTGGCGACCGCTGTGCCTCCATTCGGCGACCACGGCAACCCTTGAGCCACCATGGCAATGCTTCTGCCTCCCTTCTGCCTCCTTTGAGCTACCTGTAGTGCCTCCTCAGCGTGCCTATAAATAGAGGGCTGGTACGCTGAATGGTGAACAACTCGACTCAAGAAAGACTCAACAGGCACAAGACATCATGTCTCCCAAGAAGTGCACAAGACCAAGGGCAAAGAAGCGCAGAGGTGCCAGGACTACTGAAGAAGAAGGTCCTGCTGGCCATGGTGATCGCCAAGAAGAAGTCCCTGCTGGCCAAGGTGGTGGACCTGATGTTGGAGCGCATGCTGCCCAAAGTCAAGAGAATAAAGGTCCTCAAGACCAAGGTGAAGGGGATGAAGATACTGAGTCAGAAGTGTCTCAGCCCGGAACCCAAGAGAAGAGGAAAGGAAAGGAAAAGGTTTTACCAAACCTCACAAGAGAAGAAGAGGAGTCCATAGTGGAATGGCTCAGAGAGCATCCCGAGATAAAAAGTAGAAGAATAAGAGTGAATTAAGAATATACAGAGGAAGGAATCCCTGTGGCAGCAGAAGGCTGACGAGATGGGCAAAGATGTCACAGTGCTTAAAGTATGGTATAAAAGTCTCAGGACACGTCTAGGCAAGCTTATGAAGACAAAGTCTGGGCAGGCTGCAGATCAAGAGATGACTGACCGGGACCGGTGGGTCCTCACCAACCTGGAGTTCCAGAGGGTGCACATTGAACGTGTGCACAGGAGGCCATTAGTCAGTGTGAGTACTAGTATTTCTTTCTCATGAGCACATGTCTCCCTTTCAATCTCAAAATTTACAAATTTCCAATTCCTATTTGCCACTGTTATTTGAATGTTGTAATTTTTTTTATTTGATAAGTGACTTATCACATTTTCAATTTGTATATATTCAGCTTGAACAGTGTCCAGCTCCTCAAGCTACAGCTTCATCCACAACCGAACAAGCTTCAAGTGAAGTTGCTAGTGACATACCCAATACCCCAGATGATCC
Source organism: Cyrtodaria siliqua (assembly GCA_037043455.1). Taxonomy (NCBI): domain Eukaryota; kingdom Metazoa; phylum Mollusca; class Bivalvia; order Adapedonta; family Hiatellidae; genus Cyrtodaria; species Cyrtodaria siliqua. Next base: position 73,047 of record JAWPHD010002764.1, read on the forward strand.
CGATGCACCAGAGGTCAGAGGCCCTACCCACCAAGCAGCAATTCAAGCCGCACAACAGCTCCTCGAGGCCAGCTCAGCACCCGTGGTAGAAGGGGAGGTGAGGCAGATGGTCAATTTCTGGCGTCACTTCAGGATCAGGGCACACACCTAATGACATGCAGCAACAACTACTTGAGCACCTGAAACCCCAGGGTGACCAAGAGAGGCTGGGATTTGTTGAGTTTGTCACACACTTCTGAGCCTTAATCACGACTGTTGGCGACGCTGCCAGAAAGACATGCTGCAATTGCTGATGCGCTACATAGATGAGAATGAGACAGCTAGCAGGTCACAGCCCACTTCATCTGCTACTTATGCACCCCCCGAATCCTCCACCTCCTGCACCTGCTGCTGCTGCTTCATGCTACCCTGGGCCCTCATCGGCATCATATGGACAGGCACCAAGTCAACACATGTGGCAGCCCCCACCCAGCCAGTGGCCAACCGATGTCCAAAACACCACCTCCGTCTGGGGGTCAATGGAGCCAAGCTGGTTGCAGCGAGAGTTTCCCCAGTTGAACACATCGTGCTCATCTGAATCACGCCCATGGACAGCTCCTCCAGCAGCCTCAACCAGTACCCCAGAATCCTCTCTAAGTTTGAGTGGTTTCAGCCTCCTAATGGACACTGACACTTTGCAAGCCGTTGATCAATCTGGCTCAGCCAGAGCCAGTGAGGGAGGAGAGAGCCAAAGTCGTCGCATCAGTGACCAGCCACTTAACAACCCTCAACTCCAAGCAACTGCAAGTGACTCTTGAGTAGAGCTAAAGTGTTGTGTATGTTGACGTGTATAGACTGCCCTACCATAAGTGTTTTCATAGACTGCCATACCATAGGCGTTTCCATACTGTTTTTTTAACGTCAGTTTTATAAAAATGTTCATCATTAAATGTTCATGTTGAATAAAGTTTATTGCTTACAAAACACGTCCTGTTGAATAGTGATAAGGTGCGAATAATACCAGGAAACATAATTCATTTGGCGCACGAGAAAACCTACACTATATGACATCTGCGTAAAGTATCGACCTGGATAAGCCGTCACTTTCCACCTCCGGATGATTTCTTATTTCATTAAGGACTGCCATATATCTCTAACCCCAGACGCGGAAAGTGTCGGCCCGGATCAGCCTACGCAGATGCCATATTGTAGGTTTTGTCGCTCGGCGAATAAATTATGAATTTTAATTTTGAATCGGTCCCCGTTAAATAGACATTGAGTCAGCGCACGAGAAAACCTACATTATGGCACCTGCGTAAAATATCGATCAGGATCAGCCTGCGCAGTCCGCACAGGCTAATCCGTGCCGACACTTTCCGCTTTGAGGCGATTTTTTGTTTCAAGAAGGACTACCCTAAACCTCTAAAACCGGAGGCGGAAAGTGTCGGCCCGGATTAGGCTGATGTGGGTCGATACTTTACGCAGATGTCATTTTGTAGGTTTTCTCGTATGTTGACTCCATTGTAACGTAAAGCACTGTAACAGCACTGTAGGATTGTCGCAAAACGGCAATAAACATCACAGTGCTGTTACTGTTAAAGAACATCAGAAATGCTGTCGTGCTGTTTCCAAACTGTTATCTATTCCCTCATAATTTTGTTTTTCCAACCTCCAAGGCGGAATACAGTTACTTGATGTTTAAAGTAAGCCATATACCAGCTACTCCGGCCTTTTTCCGCCCCTGCAGCAGACACCATTTGAGCAAATTGTGGAAAATGTACCAATTGTTCGTAATAATAACTACTTTTTTCCACAATGCTTTTAACACTCGTTTGCTACAGTATATTGCAAAATATGCACAGTATGTACCAATGGATTTATTTCCTATCGCAAAATAGAGTTAAGGGGTTTTAAACTTGTAATATTATGAGGATAATTTTGATGGGGGACAGAAATTACGGCAGTGAGGTGTTATAAATCGTACGATACATTAGGTGATAAAAATAGCAGAAAAATCATTTTTGCTTCTATTACATTTCTGTAAGAAGATTTACATCAACAAATATGTACAATGCAAAACTACATTCTTTATTCTATGAAAAGTACAAATTCAAAACCAACAAACAATTATAACAAGTTATCAGTATAGAGACATCCAGTTACAATTTATCAGTATATGTACATGAAATCACAAGTCCATTAGTATGAGAACTCTGTTCCACACGCACAATAGCTCAAATCATACGGTCCTGCCAAAGAACAGATCCAGCAGAATTGTTGAAATACAGCTTGAGGTACTCTCGCAGCTGTTTCCCTGCTCATGTGTCACGGTTGGGTCCAACTACTTGTTCGACATCGTGCATGTTTGCTTGGTGTCGCCATTCTCCAGGGATGAGGTTGTGATTCTCATCTTCTTTATCAAGTGCAGCATTCTGTAGGGCTGGATATCTCTCGCGCATTACATTGTGAAGACAGATGTATGCTTCAACCACATCCTGGACAGCTTCAGGCAACATCTGCATCATTGAAAGGAGGACTTGAAATCGCTGAGCTAGAATGCGGAATGCATTCTCCACCACGTCGGCCACGAGATATACGATAATTGAAGACCGCTGCTCCTTGGTGAGTCCCCTGGAAGAGTATGGCTTCATCATTATGTCCTGAGGGCAAACGCATCATCACCAAGTAGGAAGAATGGTGTGTCACGGTCATCATGTGGCAGTGGCTCAAGAGCGGGGAAGTTGATGGTATCATCTTCAAGGCACTGCTTCAGTTCTGATTCATTGAATATCTGGCAGTCAGACATCGAACTAAGGCCACCAACATCCCAAAATAGAAATTTGTAGTTGGCATCCACCAACGCAAGCAGGACCACAGAGAAAAAATACTTGTAATTGTGGTAGAGGCTGCCTGTGTTGGGAGGGCATCGCACTGCTACATGTTTTCCATCAATGGCACCATATGCATGAGGCACAGTCCACCGGTTCTTAAAGTCATCTGCAACAGTCTGCCACTCTTGGGGGTTTCTTGGGCATTGGACAACTTCATTCTTATACTCTTCTCGGATTGCTCTGCAAACTTCTGGCAGAAAGATAGATATAGTGCTATGTGACACACGATGCTGGTACTGGAGGGTAGGGTACTTGTCCCCAGTAGCAAGGAACCTGAGGGTCACAGCTAGCTTCAGACCAGGCTCCAAACTTGCTCTCCAATTGGTATTTTGTTTCGAAATTCTTGGGCCAACCCTTTGGAGGAGTTCATCGAATATCGCTGGCTCCATTCAAAGGTAATTGTAGAAGGACACTTCATCTTCTAGCCGCAGTTCTTGCATCAGTTGGCTGTAGTCCCCGAATTGTGACTTTCTCTGTTGTGTCAGCCAGGGGCGGACCCACCAGGTTCATGGTCTCCTTCTTCTGTGCCTGTTCATCCTTCTTCTAAGGACAGCAATGGACATCTGGTTCACCAGCAGTGCTTGGTGACCTTGTAAAGAGCATCCCAAAATCTTTATCTTCTGCAGATGTTCTCACTTTGGCAGCTAGGATGAAAGTGATGGAAAAGCGCCAGAATCAGGGAATATATATACCCAGGCACTCCAGGTTGCCCAGCAGTCGCCAGGGGTCGCCCAAACAATGCTCAAGGGTTGTCAAGGAGGCAGAAGCATGGCTGAATGGTCGTCCAGTGATCGCCGTTCGTTGCCGTTGGTCGCCGATGATGGCACAGAGGAGGCTCAATGGTTGCCCAAACATTGCTCGGGGGTCACCTATGTAGCCTATAATGTTTGCCGTAGGTTGCACAGGGGAAGCACAGGGGAGGCAGGCAGGTGGCTCAGTGGACGCACAGGTCGTTCGTAGATCGCCATGAAAATGCCCGAAAATTGCAATTTTGGTGGTTCAAGGGAGGGACAAGGATCGCTGGAGCAGTTTCATAGAAACATGATTTTTTGGGTTTAGGCGACCATTGAGTGTCCTGGCCATTTTTTGGTTGCTCAAAGGTGGCACAAAGGTCGCAGCCCTGTGTAAAGGGGCCTTAAAGGAAGCATACTGCATTGTTAACTGAATCTGAAATTTCCTAGAGTTTGTTATCTACACTGTAAAGAAGGAATTTATACCTTCATTTGGAAGTATATGTTAGCCGAGGCTGGTAAGGGGAGGTGAGTACCCATCTGCCTGACTACAAGTACCTGGCACACATATTCATCATTATTACACAACCATATGTGACAAGCACCGTAACTCTGTCATGACTTTTACCACGAATCGTGCTTTTTGTTCTACTTATTATTATATTTATTTCAATACTTCAAAGCAAATTGTATTATACATATTACTAATTGTTGATTGTATTGCCTCACTGATTATGGTAAACCAAAGAAATGTTTACAACTCCCAGTTGTATTACCCTTTCCATGCAAGCAGAATCAAACTCAAAAATGCTAGCTACTATATTAATAAATCTAGGATTAAAATATATTAAGGAATGGTAATACTGTTTTAGTTAATTACAAAATATATCAATATGTGTTAACTGGACGTAAAAAAACACCATTTCATTTAATTAAGGCGATCAGCAGTTGCATTGTGGTCATCTATATATTTTTAAAAAAAATAATTATTTTTCAAAAACGAATAAATCTGCCAGAAAGTATCCAAATTATGATTTATGTTAAAACGTAAAACACTAGCTTTATAGCAACAACAATCCATCAATGCTATGATACAAGGTGTTCCATATACTAGTACATGTCAACCAGACAATTATTATCATTTCTAGGACCAATCAGAGTTGACAGTCTATGTTGAAAGATATGGAAGCCAAGTTGCGTTTATTTGTACATGAGTGAAGTTAAATAAAGTATTATCAAAAAGCCTTTCTTCAGAGGCTCTGCAGGAAAAGAGAATGTCGAATACTATTCACGCATTCAAGATGTATAATGCCAAGATTTCTTTAGACCAGATGAAGGTGGCAAGGCTTAATGGCAGAGCGCATCAGTGCTTTAGACATGTCAATCAGAGTGGAAAAGAAGTCGTAGATAGAAAGTCCCGAGTAGGGGAGCATATATTGAAGTGGCACCTCAGCCTGGAGCAGGTACTATTCTTCTGAAGATTATGCCTATTCAGATGCAAGGACAGGAAGACATTGTACCGCATGTAAACAGCAAGATATCAGCTGAGCGAGAAGTCATTGATTCCAAGGTCATATGAGATAAGCAAGGATGAACAGGCTGTGTTCTCTCCTGAAGACTCACAGCAGATCTTTCCGCATTCAAGATATATCTATAAATACTTAATGAGCGTCTAAAAGTTGCAACATCTGTTGAGATGTTTCATTCGGAAAAAGAAGACACAAACAAAACAAATAAGGACGATAGTACCTTCGCCTCTCACCGCTGCGGGTTCGAATCCCACTGGGAGCTCTACATCAAAACTGATCCAGGATCAGCCAAAAAAATCGAAGACTACTGTTCCAGTAAGAAGATGGAGATGGATTAAACTTTGCCTGCTTGGGGGGAATGGGTTAGGTTAGTACCCTAGAAAATTAGTCAAATGTTTTATTGTCATAGCCAATAGTGGGTTGGGAATGGGATTATACATAGTGAATTGAACCAGTGTCAGCAGCCATCTTTGTTTACATAGATTTTCAAAATACAAGTTTGTAGCGACTACTTTTAGTGTTATTGTGGTGTTTCCAGGACTCTATCAGGTAAGCAATGACTTTTGTCCTATACATTTAACAAATTTTATTAATTCTATTTAAAAAAAAATAAAAAATGTATATATCAGTGCAATGTCGTACACCTGCTATATCCTGTCGGGTCGCTCACTTCTCACTTCTCAATAACTAACTACACATAGTAATATTAATATGTCCTCACAGATTGGAAAAATACAGAAAATAGGGTTTTCTGTTGAAATAAGGAAAACGGATTTATGTTTTGACAGAGAGCGGGGGCGTTTGGTACTCTCAGTACTCTGACAAGGCTAAGCAGACGATTATGCACTCTTAATGTCTGTGAAGCTGGCCAATCACCAATTCGGGGACCAATATCCCTTGTCATGGATATCCCTCTAGGGAGGTATTGAAGACAGACGCCATTTTTCTGCGAGAGAGTCAGGTCTGTCAACCCTTTTTCTTCCTGCATTTTACTCTATATTGCATTATTGTTAATCTATTTCATTCTTGAACTAGTTGCATATTACGCCTTACATCGTCTTCGATTGAAGGTATTACCTGGTTCTACACAAACTAATCGATTTATCGAGTATTTATGCGAAGTATACGAGCTTGTGTTCGCCAGACAACAGAACGTATACATAAATTATACAGTATTAGAAGTATATTATTCAAGCAGTATGGTAACACTAAGCTACAAATTAGGGCGTCTGAATTAGTTGGTTCTAACTGGGGATACTAGTATACCTTTTTATCATATGTACAGTTCCTCCGAATTATTAGCACAGTGTAAATAACTTTTCACAATTGGTCTAATTTTAGAATTATCTCAGACAGCGGCTTACCGCGGCTAATTGGCTAATTATAGCACAGCAGTTCGCACTGTGTATGCATGACTAATTGAACATGAATGTGTTATTAATAGGCCATTATTTCATTCAACGTTTATCTAATTGGACTACACCACTGGGGTTACAAAACCTTAATTTGAATGATCGGTTAAAGGTACACTGGCTGGGAATTTGGGGTGCTGTGATCTCCGACCAACATTTGCCTAAGAGCGTGTGGAATAAACGTGATAGTATACCGGTCTTTTTACATTCCAAAATAGTTTGTTTGTTTTTTTAGATATTGGTAGCAATGACCTCTGTAGTCCGGTTGTATATCCAAAGACATTAGTGACATCTATCTGCTCCCTTGCAAAGAAATGCATTGAAGAGGGAACGGAAATTGTTTTAATTTCAGAAATCCTTCCACGCTGTAGATGTGAAGATTTTATAACGACCGTGTTGCCTTGACAAATTCGCTGTTTTAGGAAGCTCTGCAAACCAGTAATTGTATACACTTCTGGTTAAACTCTGGGAGAAACTTCTCTTCTCGTTTCCTCGCAAAATTTATTCATTTTGTTCGTGTACACAACAAGGAACCTTCTGGCATGCGTCACTATTTCAGATCAGTCAGGGGAGCCATCCTTTCTGCGAAGAAAAGGTTAAAATTATCCACTTCTAACTAATAAGTGAAGTTGTATCTCAGAATTATATATTTCGCATTAACGCGTTTCCCAAGATATTTTAGTTGCTCGGTCCAGTTAGTATGGAATCTAATCAATTGTTGTTTTACACGATATGCTGTGACACGAAGTGAGTTGAATATTGAATATGTGTAATGTATATGTAATTGTCTATATATGTACATCATAATGTCCTAGCCATTTAATTATGACTAATTATATGCTTCTCTATAATTTCTTCATTTATTTCGTTTTTGAGATATAGTCTCACAGTAGTTCACCAGGTGCAGTAGACTAAACAGTACTTGAGATTCGTGTATGTTACGCTGACGTCCAGGTCATTGGTATAAACATACCATATCCACTCAGGTCAGTGTTTAGTTACTTACATCATTTATATTGCCCAATATGCGACAACATAGTTGTATCTACATATTACTATACATTTTCATACCAATCGTCCAATATGCATTAAAGCGCATGTGCCTCCTTCACATTTGCTTAACATATTACTTTATTTCAAGACAGTGATCATAACAATCGTCAGATATGCATTATAGCGCTTGTGCGTTCTTATGATGCGTTCTTATGATATTATTCCTTTTCAAGACAGTGATCTCTAATTGGAACAGTGTGCCGGATGTATAATATTACCTCTAATATCATTGTAGACTACGGTTGGAACAAATAAAACTGTTCCTCGTAGCATTGTATCAGATATCGCCAGTGAGACAGTGTGCTCACTTTAAATCGTACCTTGTACATGGGACAGTGTGCCCTCTTTAAAAAGTACCATATACATGGGACAGTGTGCCCTATTCCAACAGTACCATATACATGGGACAGTGTGCCCTCTTCCAAAAGTACCATATACATGGGACAGTGTGCCCTCTTCCAAAAGTACCATATACATGGGACAGTGTGCCCTCTTCCAAAAGTACTATATACATGTGACAGTGTGACCTCTTCCAAAAGTACCATACACAGGGGGCAGTGTGCCCTCTTCCAAATGTACCATATACATGGGACAGTACATGGTACAGTGTGCCCTCTTCCAACAGTACGATATACATGGGACAGTGTGCCCCCTCAAAAAGTACCATATACATGGGGCAGTGTGCCCTCTTCCAAAAGTACCTATACATGGGACAGTGTGCCCTCTTCCAAAAGTACCATATACATGGGACATTGTGCCCTCTTCCAAAAGTACCATATACATGGGACAGTGTGTCCCCACCAAAAGTACCATATACATGGGACAGTGTGCCCTCTTCCAAAAGTACCATATACACAGGGCAGTGTGCCCTCTTCCAAAAGTACCATAGACATGGGACAGTGTGCTCTCTTCCAAAAGTACCATATACATGGGACAGTGTGCCCTCTTCCAAAAGTACCATATACATGGGACAGTGTGCCCTCCTCCAAAACTACCATATACATGGGACAGTGTGCCCTCTTCCAAAAGTACCGTATACATGGGACAGTGTGCCCTCTTCCAACAGTACCATATACACGGGATAGTGTGCTCTCTTCCAACAGTACCATATACACGGGACAGTGTGCTCTCTTCCAAACGTATCATATACACGGGACAGTGTGCCCTCTTCCAAAAGTACCATATACACGGGACAGTGTGCCCTTTTCCAAAAGTACCATATACATGGGACAGTGTGCCCTCTTCCCAAAGTACCATATACATGGAACAGTGTGCCCTCTTCCATAAGTACCATATACATGGGACAGTGTGCCCTCTTTAAATAGTATCTTCTATACAGGACAGTGCGCCAGCTTTAAATGCTCCTTAGGATTGAGGCGGTGACCACCTTGAGTATTATCTTAGAAGTAGGACAGTTTGCCTAAGTTGAATAGTACCTTACATGTAGGACGTTGTGCTCACCGTGAATTGCATTTATGAAATAGGACAGTGTCCACTGTGACATTGCTTTAGGAGTGGGGACGGTGAACCAGGTCATCTATCCAGGTAAAGTATTGGATAGTCACTGCATGCACGTCATACTTCGGTGTACTGGTTAAAGTCGTTAAGTTACAATACCAAAACATAACAAACAAGACATTACGTCAATGTTCCAGACACCGTACATTTACGTACAGACACCGTACATCTACGTCCCAAATAACGTGGCTGTGTCCACATTTACAGTGATCAGTACTGTAATATCAAATAACAATGTACCTATTGTAATTGTTCTACATAGTATAATATTATATTAAATACATATAATTTAATTTCATACAGGCATTGACTATTGCTCGGAACTTTTTCCGGTTGTGATGCCTTAGTTGTGAAGCCTAAAAAAAAAATAAAAAAAAAATATATATATATATAATTTTATACCTATATTTTGAACTAGGATTCAATTATTAGTTAAGCTATTGACACCTTATGGACTGATGGGTCACAGTTCCTTGACGTCCGATGAAAGGCATGCTCTATGCTTCACCTTAACCGGGAAATTCATTGTTGATTATATTTCCTGTTGAGTACAATACTTTTTCAGCATGCCTCGGAATGAAACACAGTCCGACAAGCTAGGTCGCCTTCTGGCAAGGAGGATTGCGGATGACCCATAGCTGCGAGAATCCCTCATGTCATCTCTGGATATCGTCCCATCACAGTAAACTTCCACAAGAGCGCACATAAAAGGCGCGCTGAACTGTCTGACAAAGGCAAGGGACCCGCCAAGAAGAGTCAAATTGAGGACACAATACAACCCTCGTCCTCTGACACATCATCGTCGGATGACAACATAAGTTACGCACTGGCGAAGGGTCAGTACAGTGAAATAAATTCAGATGGCAATGCCAGCGACGATGAGGACAGTGCTTCCAATGAGGACCCCAGTGACAGGGAAAACGGTGAGAATCCGACACCTCTGACAAAGATAACAGAGGCAAATAAACACGCAACATATCTAAGCGAAGACCCCGTGACAGTGCCATTGTACTTAACACCAGAGGGAGTACTTCTCTAAAACACAAAATGATAAGTTCCTCACTTGCAATTTCAACCAGGAAGGCTTACAACAGATATATTCAACGCTTCGAGGGGTTTTGCAACCAACAAAACCCACCGAAGACAGTTTGCCTTGCGTCGGTCTCTACAATTCTGCTTTTAATTGCCTCTCTGTACAACATGTTTTTTGCAACATCAACTATTTACAGTCATTTATCTGCAATTGCTTTCATGCTCAAACTAGCAAACAAACCAGACTCTACACAGATTTTCTTAGTTCTAAGAATGATAATGGGTTGCAAAATAGGATCAAGATCAGTAGACTCAAGCTTACCTATCCTCCTACCTGACTTTCGCAAATTGGTTAAAGCATGTACACACATTTTCTACATTTATGACTGCATAATGTACCAGGCTATTTTCCTTACCGCTTTCCATAGATTTTTTCGATTAGGTGAACTCCTTCCCGCTGTGCATTGTCAAACAAAGTCGTACAGTATAAAGATATTCAAATTACAAAAAATTGCGTTTGCATAACTTTACATCATTTCAAATCTAAAAGCAACCCGATTCCTGTAAAATAAAAAAAAATAAAAAAAAATAATTTCAAGTTCAAATAGCAAGTACTGCCCTGTTAAACACCTCAAACAATATATGAGCATAAGAGGGAAACAAGCCGGGCCACTACTTGTCCGTAGAACAACACGCCCCTGATTAGAGCCTCGTTTTCAAATATAATAAGAGTAGGGCAGGTTCCCGGATTCCTATGTATCTTTCCCCTCTCTCTGGGGCGGCTCTAAATAACCTGTACTGTGTTGATGAGCAACATTCAATTCAATTCAAATAACTTTTCCAAAGTACTCGCGTTTTCAAAAATGTAAACAAAGTCCTACAAACCTCATATTTTCCGAATTGGTGCTTGCACTCAAGCCATTATGTCGGGAATATCAGAAACAAAGATCATGGCCTTGGGTCGATGGAAGTCTACCGCATACAGGAAATACATTCGAATCCCGTCATCTCATTAACACATTCAGGGCTTGCACTGGCTTATTTTTTCTTTGCGCAACTACTTTCGCCAAAAAAAAAAAAAAAAAAAAAAGTGCCAAATTGAAACATTGGAGCCAAATAATGTCTTTATGGCACAAACTCGTTTAGTGAAGTTTTAGTTCACATGGTTTTCGACTTGAAATCATCAATTGTTTGGAGTAACTATAAACATGCCTTATACCTAAAACAAACTAAAGTTCAAGATGGAGCTTGTAGTTACAGTCGGTGTCTAGTTCTGTAGTAGAAAGCATGTTGGAACATCTCTAAACATTTAGCAATTTGAAGCACATGCTACAAAAAAAAAATAAAAAAAAAAAAAAAAAAAAAATATATAATAATAAAAAAAACAAAATTAAAAAAAATAGGTCCTTAAAAGTTACATTTCTTGTAACATTGTTCGACTTTTATATCTACTTTTAACGTGGTCTATAAATTGTAAAACATTTGGAGTAATAGAAGCCTGCTAATTATTCAAAACACTATGGTAAGTTAGAGATGAAGCATTAGCTTCACCAGGTTTTGTTTGGAGTAACGTTCTTTACTTAGGGATCGCCGATCATGGCAAACTTCGACGCTGAAGTTTGTCGTAGCATGAAGTCGTGCGCGAATCAGTTAAGGCAAACCCATAGCAGTATTTGCTATATAATTGTCCTTTTGAGTAGCATTGATGTTGTTGCTACATTTGTAACTATGCGAGGACGAATGGACGGAACATGGGGTATGTTCTTCTTAGATACGTCCTTTCTTTCTCTCAGTTCAAATTATTATGCATGGTGTGTGCGGGGGAACATGAGGTATGTTTCTCTCATATACATCACGTATATCATTATTTTACTCGTCTCTTTCTCGTATGCATCATGTACATACTTACTTCGTACTTGTTTTTTAGTATTTTTTAAGAGTTGTAGGCAACAATGAACTTGTGGCTACTTGTTGATCTTATATAGCATTGTAAATATGCGACGACTACTAGCGGAACATGGGGTATGTTCCCCTTAGATACGTCCTTGTGTTTCAGTTTTAATAAGATGCTGTTTTGCCATACTACTTTATATGTTTTTGGATAACTATTTTGCCTTCAACCTGTTGTAATGTTGATGTTAAACTCTCTAAATTCTAAAGCAACACACATTTAGTACGTAGTACTATGTAACTTTGTAAGCACTGCTTCTTTTTGACAATTGTGCATATCACATTCAAGTCTCACTATTGCGTTTACGACAATTTAAGCATTACGATTAATAGTTTTGGTTGTTCCTTTCAACTTTGTTTCAAATTACATTGTATACACATCCGGATGGGCAGTTACTACCGGTTTGGGTAGTTTGTGTGTTTAGAATCAGCTTGGACTGGAAATGCTAAAGAAAGTCAGGGTGGTAGAAGATGCCTTTCTGGTCTGAGCGTAGATTCTTCCTACCTCCCCTCCTACGCAAAAAAAAGAAATAAATAAAAAATAAAAATGCTAGGTTTCAATTAGGGTTGGGGCAGCTGGCTCGCAGATTTCCTGGCTTTCTGACGTTTTCCTGTAAATCACGATTCTACTCCCAAAGGATTGTGGTATGTTTTTGATGAGTATTTGCATGAAGATGTACAATTTGTGATAATTTACTGCCTCTCAGTTCCCTTAGACATGGATTGTTACTTATTACGTAGGCATTATTCTCCTTGTCTTCACTGCTTCTGTTTTATTGTTTAATTTAGTTGATAACATGTTTAGTTATGACATATTAATCATTTTGTTTTATATAATGACATCACATTGTCTATGAACAATTTAGCCAATGTGATCAAGCTGTGAATATTGTCATATCACCTTAGGAGCAATTGTACAATCACGAGGCTTTAGCAACTACAACGGCTGCCTCGTCAGGCACGTACGATATTTCCCTTACAAGTGCAGGTTCTCTTTGGTTGGACATTTTGTGTGTATTTATGTTCATCCAACTTATTGTCAATACCGTTTATAAAGTTGTATAAATTTGATATATGAGTTACACTTTCAATTCAAAGTAAAATAAATTCCGTCTGACTTTCCAAGTAAGTCAGACAAGTACAAAACTATACTATAGTTCTTAGTGCCTTGCTTTCCACTTTGACAATAATGAACTCAGGTTACCTGCACTTTGTATGGCCGAAAACGAAACATAAATACTTGCATGCTAATCCTGGGCAAGGACTATCACCGTCCACCAATAAACTTTACATTCTATCAGATAGTAAAGGGAAGTATTTAATCCCGGAAACTTTAAACATAAATCTGAATAAACCATATGTAATCTGGTGGTGTAAGTCAGGAAGAAAATCTATAGATGGCCTACGTCTCTTTGAGTCGAGTATTGACCAGATATCCAAGAATAATATAGAGGCAACAGTTCTATTCTGGCACTTTACATGTGATGTAACAAAAAAAAACGGTAAATTTATTTCCCCCCAATATGATAGTTCAGAAGAACTCATTGCTGCTGTTATCCCCATTCTGGAAAGACTGGTCGTCATAAATAAAACGTATCCAAACATCCACATAGGTATCCTAGAAATCCCCCCTATATTCACTAGGGACTGGAATAGGAACAAAGGTCAAATTGATTGGGAAAGTATAAACGATAAAGAGCTACATATCCAAATCAATAACTTCAATGCATCAATAGCGTCATACAATGAACAATTAAGTTTTAACTCTCCCAAGTTCGCCTGTGATTTCGTGCATAGTCGTAAAAGAGGATCTGTAACGAGATACTCTAATAGCAAGGTACTTCTCTTAGATCGGGTTCATCCTATCCCAGTTGTAGCCAGCAGTGGTTACACAATATATTCAACTTTTTTTTTCACTAGTTAATGCCCTTCGATTAATGAACACTGGCATGGGGGCCCGTGTTATCTGTTGAGAGTGGGGACTGCCCTACCTCAAATCGAGATTCAAACTCTACTTGTGACGGTACGAGTGTATGAACTTTAGTGATATGCCCATCTAATTAGTACACAGGGTGGACATCTCCTGGAGAGTGGGGACTGCTCTACCTCTGGAAGTGCCCATTTTTTGTCACTATATATATATACTTGGAAACTTGCTGTGACGGCTATCAATCTCTTAATCTTTAATAGTATAGACTTACTCTGTAATTATGGCATCGGACTTTAGTACACCAAAAAGTCGCTTTAACTTAACGGGTGGAGGTGGAAGTAAAAGAACAAGACGAAGCCCACATTCTTTGATAAACCCATGCACTAAATGTGACATGGAGCTAAAAATGGAGGATAGCTATCTTGTATGTAACGGATGCTCTCTAAAATATTGCTTAAATTGCACAGGAATAACTAAAACTGCTTTTAATTGTATTCAGAATGGTGAAATTGACGATTTTATTTGGAACTGCAAATCATGTAAGGCTACTTCACCTACTCTTGGGAACATTACCACTATGTTGAAAGAAATACAAATAAGCCAAAATCTAAGAATAGAAGCGGTAGGAAATAGAATTGACCAGATTGCATACAACACTTCTAATGAAATGGATAATAAACTTAAAGATGTAAAAAAAGAAGTGGTCTCAGATATTATGGAAGAGGTGAACAAATTAGTCGAAGAGAGATGCAAAGAAATGGAAGATAGGAAGAAAAGAGAACTGAATCTAGTGTTTTTTATTTTATGTGAGTCTATTAACTCCGATAAAGATGCCGACAAGGACAAAATAATCTCTATATCGAGTAATTTGGGTCTAGAAGACCTTTCAATTGTAGCCCTATATAGACTAGGGAAACCAACACCCGGCATCAACAGAGTGACTAAAGTTACTCTGGAACATAAGAAACATAGGAAGTTCCTCCTAATCAATGCTAAGCATATAGGAACCAAAGTGGCCGATGAATTCAAAGAGTGATTCTCAGTCGTGACCTCACTGTAATACAGAGAGAAGAGAGAAAAAGAAGCAGAATGGAGGCTGCTGTCAAATGAAGTAAAAAATTTGCCAGAACAAATGGAAACTCAGCCGAGTCAATCCTATTTGGATATTAGAACAATTACAAACAAGAGGTCAATGACCTTGAAGCTCTACTGATTGATTTTGATTTCAGGAAGTAGTCGCTACAAACTTGTTTTTTGAAATTTTGCTAGGATCAATTAGACATCAAGAGAAACTTTCCTGTGAAGTTTCATGAATATCCGTCAAGTAGCTTCAGAGGAGTAGTCGCTACAAGTTTTCATTATATAACTCTATGTAAACAAAGATGGCCGCTGACAGCCATGTTTAACATCGAATCAAAACAATTTTTGACAAGGACCAACATCATGTCATGCTGATAATTTAAGAAAAAGTCCCATATCAATATCACTTATAGTTTTCAAGAAGTAGTCGCTACTAACTTGTATTTTGAAAATCTATTTTTAGCCATGGCGGCCATCTCGAATTTCCGGCCGACCTGAAATTTTGCTAGGATCAATGAGACATTAAGAGTAACATTCCTGTAAAGTTTCATGAAAATCTGCCAAGTAGTTTCAGAGGAGTAGTCGCTACAAGTTTTTACTATATAACCCTATGTAAACAAAGATGGCCACTGGCAGCCATGTTTAACGTCGAATCAAAACGATTTTTGACAAGGACCAACATCATGTCAAGCTGATCATTTTAGAAAAAGTCCCATATCAATATCACTTATAGTTTTCAAGGAGTAGTCACTACAAACTTGTATTTTGAAAATCTATTTTTAGCCGTGGCGGCCATCTTGAATTTCCGGCTGACCTGAAATTTTGCTAGGATCAATTAGACATCAAGAGCAACATTCCTGTGAAGTTTCATGAAAATCCATCAAGTAGTTTCAAAGGAGTAGTCGCTACAAGTTTTCATTATATAACTCTATGTAAACAAAGATGGCCACTGGCAGCCATGTTTAACGTCGAATCAAAGCGATTTTCGACAAGGACCAACATCATGTCATGCTGATCATTTTAGAAAAAGTCCCATATCAATATCACTTAGAGTTTTCAAAAAGTAGTCGCTACAAACTTATTTATTTTAAATCTATTTTTAGCTGTGGCGGCCATCTTGAATTTCCGGCCGACCTGAAATTTTTCTAGGATCAACTAAACATCAAGAGCAACATTCCTGTGAAGTTTCATGAACATCCGTCAAGTAGTTTCAGAGGAGTAGTCGCTACAAGTTTTTACTATATAACTCTATGTAACCAAAGATGGCCACTGGCAGCCATGTTTAACGTCGAATCAAAATAGTTTTCCACAAGGATCAACATCATGTCATGCTGATCATTTTAGAAAAAGTCCCATATCAATATCACTTACAGTTTTCAAGAAGTAGTCGCTACAAACTTATTTTTTAAAAATCTATTTTAGCTGTGACGGCCATCTTGAATTTCTGGCAGATCTGAACTTTTGCTAGGATCAATTAGACCTCAAGAGCAACATTCCTGTAAAGTTTCATGACAATCCGTCAAGTAGTTTCAGAGGAGTAGTCGCTACAAGTTTTTACTATATAACTCTATGTAAACAAAGATGGCCGCTGGTAGCCATGTTTAACGTTGAATCAAAACGATTTTTGACAAGGATCAACATCATGTCATGCTGATTATTTTAGAAAAAGTCCCATATCACTTATAGTTTTCAAGAAGTAGTCGCTACAAACTTGTATTTTAAAACTCTATTTTTAGCTTTGGCGGCCATCTTGGATTTCACATCAACATGAATTTTTGCTAGGATCAACTAGACTTTATGGGCAACATTTCTGTAAAGTTTCATGAATATCCATACAGTAGTTTCAGAGGAGTAGTCGCTACAAATAAAAGTTAATTGACGGACAGACAGACGGACGGACGGACAGATGGACGCCGCACCACGGCATAAGCTCTGCTGATCTCTGATCAGTCGAGCTAAAAACACTGGAAGTAATCTCGCAAACTACTTCAATAGTGCAAATTTGTCTGATAGTGCAATTGAACACATACCAGGTGATATTACGGTTCCTAGAAACCATCACCCCAAAAATATATATCTCTCCGACACCATAGGGTTGGACGAAACAATTGTGGGCGGATTCACAGAGTTACCGGCTGACACAGAAAATGATTTTTCATTTACAACCACCAGTGAGGAAACAGATCCGCAATTGAACAACCAATAGGACAATAGTTTTATTCCAAATAATGGAAGTGTTTTTAATAAATCTAACTCTAATGTGGTGACCAATAAGGTGGGCAGTTTGAGTGTTCTTTATACTAATGCTGATTGTTCAACTAAAGAAAAGAAAAACGAGCTCTTAACATTAATAGATTCTAATTTTTATGACATTATTGCTATTTGTGAGATTTTACCAAAACACTCAACCATAGTACAATGTGAAGAATTCTTCCAACTAGAAGGATATGATATGCACATCTCGGACCTACAATCAGGAAGAGTGATAGTGCTATATATAAAAACAGCATAAAATTCAATCCTAGTTGAAGTTGATACTCTTTACAAGGAATCAATTTGGTGTGAAGTAAATCTCCATAATACTGACAAAATGATAATAGGATGTGAATACGAGTCCCAATAGTGATAATGAGAATAACCAGAAGAAGTCATTGATTCCAAGGTCATATGAGATAAGCACGGATGAACAGGCTGTGTTCTCTCCTGAAGACTCCAGCAGATCTTTCCGCATTCAAGATATATCTATAAATACTTAATGAGCGTCTAAAAGTTGCAACATCTGTTGAGATGTTTCATTCGGAAAAAGAAGACACAAACAAAACAAATAAGGACGATAGTACCTTCGCCTCTCACCACTGCGGGTTCGAATCCCACTGGGAGCTCTACAACAAAACTGATCCAGGATCAGCCAAAAAAATCGAAGACTACTGTTCCAGTAAGAAGATGGAGATGGATTAACCTTTGCGTGCTTGGGGGAAATGGGTTAGGTTAGTACCCTAGAAAATTAGTCAAATGTTTTATTGTCATAGCCAATAGTGGGTTGGGAATGGGATTTTACATAGTGAATTGCACCAGTGTCAGCGGCCATCTTTGTTTACATAGATTTTCAAAATACAAGTTTGTAGCGACTACTTCTTGAAAACTATAAGTGATATTGATATGGGACTTTTTCTAAAATGATCAGTACGACATGATGTTGATCCTTGTCAAAAATTATTTTGATTCGACGTTAAACATGGCCGCCAGTGGCCATCTTTGTTTACATAGAGTTATATAATGAAAACTTGTAGCGACTACTCCTCTGAACTACTTGACGGATTTTCATGAAACTTTACAGGAATGCTGATCTAGCTATCAAAAACCTATCAGTAGAGCTTCAAGGTCATTGACCCCTGTCTCATTGATTCATTCTCAATTTAACTTAAAAGTGAATTCGCCCAACTTTTATAATGCATTTACCATGGGACAAAATGATGGTATAATCCCTGATCTCGATATCTCGAGAAAAACAAGAGCGGGATTTGATAATGGTAAAATCGAGAATAGCTAATTATGACAGCAACATCTAACGATGTTTATCCTGTTTACTCAGGAACATCTAACGACGTTGTCTCCTGCTAAATTGATTAGTATTTAATGAAAGTAAGACAGATCCCTAACGGGGGTTTGTACTGCCAGGTCTAACAAAACAATAACTCATTATTTACTGAATTTATGAAATCTTAATTTATTTCCCAAAATGAGAAAAAGCGCATTCTTTTTTCCCTAAAATGGACAGGCCTGGGCCTCTTCCCAATTTGGTGGAAGAAAAACCCTGCTACACTTGTAAGCATTTCCCAATTTTCACTATTGGCTTATATATTTTAGCAGTCAGGCGCATATCCAGGCATACGCACGTAGCCAATGCCTACAATTCATCAGCAAAAGTGAAAAAATAAAAGTTCAAAATGCCATATTAACTGAAATATAGCTTGAGAACGCATCATTTACCTCCTAATTTTCAAAATTTTCTTGGGGGAGGCCCCACAAACCCTCACTGGTGGGTTTCCATACCTACCTGCCACTCAGGGCGACTCAGTAGAAAGTTGAAACAGTAATGAAGAGTCAGTGGAGAGAGTTCATCCTAACAAAGAACAAGCCCACTTTTTGCTGAGGATGGAACAAGTCGCTGCTCAGTTTGCAGCTATGCTTCTCATATCTGGCGTACATTTCAAAATGCTCCAGGTACGCCCCTGGCAATGTTAAACTTAAACACTCCATTTAACAGCACAAAAAGAGAAATGTTTTTTCAGGCGATCAATGGGTTGAGCTTAAACACGCTGAAGGCTGAGGTAGATGAAGCACTATCCGGGGACGTTTTCAAGGAGGATGTAGTAGAAAATCTACGAACAGAAATTAAAAAGCTCCATGAAGAGGTACCACCTCATATTCGTGGTAAATATTATATAACAGCTATATTACTATTATGCTGATTTGTCTCTATGTATATCGGAAGGAAGAATATTTATTTAGCATCCATGTATCTCCAAAGAAAGCTCCATATTCCTCAAAAGGAAGTATACTTCATTGTCGTACAGACGGACGGACAACTCGCCATCCCATAAGCTCTGATGGCCTTCGACCAGTAGAGCTAAAAACTTGTTAACTAAAGTTAGCAGTTTACGGGGACAAAATATAGGACTAATGCAGCAATTAAGGGAAAAGGATGGTGCATTGTGCGAGTCTGAAAAGTATAACGCAGAATTACGGAGAACTATAGACTTCATGCAGGTCCGAATTAACAATCTGGAAAGGTTTGAATCCAGAAATCCGTATTATGATGCAGATGAGCCGCACACTAAGCGTACTCGATTTGACAATTCAATGACAAGTATGCCACCCGAACACCTATCACCATCAGCTGAAAACTCTGCGGTCGTGTTCGCTACACACAGTTTGCCGCAGAGCAGTATATTGATTTATCGGAGTAAGATCAGAATGGGAACCAAACCATCCTTCAAAGTATTCAAGTATGTATTATTCATTTTATATTATATTAGGTAAATGGATGCCAGTACCATCCTTCAAAGTATTCAAGTATGTATTATTCATTTTTCATTATATTAGATAAATGGATGCCAGTACCATCCTTCAAAGTATTAAAGTATGTATTATTCATTTTTTATTATATTAGATAAATGGATGCAAGTACCATCCTTCAAAGTATTCAAGTATGTATTATTCATTTTTTATTATATTTGATAAATGGATGCCAGTACCATCCTTCAAAGTATTCAAGTATGTATTATTCATTTTTTATTATATTAGATAAATGGATGCCAGTACCATCCTTCAAAGTATTCAAGTATGTATTATTCATTTTTTATTATATTAGATAAATGGATGCCAGTACCATCCTTCAAAGTATTCAAGTATGTATTATTCATTTATATTATATTAGATAAATGCCAGTAAATACAATGTTTTTATATAAAAACAGGAAATGCTTAAAAGCTATGCAAGTTATTTATTATATTGAAAAATCATCATAAATGAAGATATCAATTTTTATTTTATGATAAGCAATGAAATACTGTATTTTATCAGTGAAATAAAAGTGTTATTTCACACTGTGGAATATAGAGTGTTATTCCACAGTAGCTGCCGGGACTACTTTTTTAATGTACAACCAACACAAAAGCACAGTAACACGACTCACAAGATATTCCGTTATACTGTTACATCCACTGTTTATTTAATTACTTTCTTTCTATGACGTTAAGGTTTCAAAATAGTGGCGTCAGTACTGATGTCATGTAACGTTTCGTTACGTCATCGTGAACAGGGCGCATAGCCAGGTGTGTAAAACGGTTTAGTTACTGAAATTGCTTAAATAATTGTTTGTAAAATCATAAAATAAAAAGAAAATTTGTTGTTTTGGAGTGAATAACATATTTTATTTCATCTCGAAGTTAGAAAACTTTTATATTTTCACTCATGCTTCGCATTCGTGAAAATATAAAGTTTTCTCATTTCTCGATGAAATAAAATATGTTATTCACTCCAAAACAACAAATATCCTCTATATATTTGCATATCTACCGGAAATAGCATGCACCAACATTTTAGTCCATAGGCTTATACTCCTATACACATGGAATTGTTTGATGATACACAAGGATATCTTACAAAGGCTAAGGCTCGTTTTGGAAAAAGTAAGGAAGTTTGTTAAACCAGATGGAATGGCACAGTTTGCTTGCATTTAATGATAATTCTAAATGCTTCGAAACTGGATACATAGACCAGTTGGAGTCGAGTTTTAATAGAAGTGTGAGAGAATCTGGCCATGATGGTCCTTCAAGAGTTCATTAGGAGGAACCACAGACTCGTATGAATTTGTATTGCCTCGTCGGAGTCGCAGGGGATGAGGAAGGGGTGCGCAAAGGACAGCAACAACAACAGGTATCGGTAGAGATTGAGGTGGATGGAGAGGGAGAACAAAAAGAAGAGGGACGTTCATTCTGACAGAAGATGAGGCTGGCCGTCTTGAACGACTTCAGGAAGAAAGAAAAACAAGAGGTCAATGACCTTGAAGCTCTACTGATAGGTTTTTGATAGCTAGATCAGCATTCCTGTGAAGTTTCATGAAAATCCGTCAAGTAGTTTCAGAGGAGTAGTCGCTACAAGTTTTCATTATATAACTCTATGTAAACAAAGATGGCCAATGGCAGCCATGTGTAACGTCGAATCAAAACTTAAGAAGTTTATTGCATCTGTCAAATTTATGGACAAAACTCTTTATTGTGTCCCCCGAAAAGTTTGGAGGGGTACTATCGATGTTGAATTTATGACGACTTGGATATTTTTATTTTCACTCATATGCCATTAGACTACTGATTGAGTATATGCCATTAGACTACTAATTGAGTTCATTTGCCACTAGGCTGACTGACCATTTGCCACTAGACTACTTGGTCATTTGCCACTAGAGTGAGAAAAAAAATAACTTAGAACATTTTTTTAAATTTTTTAAAAAATTTTTTACTTCAAAATTTCATCCGTCTGAAGTCAAACTTGCCACACAATCGGAAACATGTCCCATGGGGAGTTGTATGCGACCCAACTGTCCCAGTACGAGTTGACGCTGCTGGGGGATATATATATGCGGTCGCGGGCGACCGAGCATTCTAGTTTATGACGACTTGGTTATTTTTATTTCAGGACAGCGAAGAAGACTCGACCTCGAGCGACGGCGGCAAGAAGACCTCGAGCGACGGCGGCAAGAAGACCTCGAGCAACGACAAGAAGACCTCGAGAGACGGCAAGAAGACCTCCAGAGATAGCAAGAAGACCTCGAGAGATGGCAAGAAGACCTCGATCGACGGCAAGAAGACCTCGAGCGACGGCAAGACCTGGGGCCCGGATCCAGAAGAGGCCCGGAACATCCGGCCAGGTGGCCAGTCAGGTAACAAGGCACTAGATGCAGTGACCATTTAATACTAGACTGATAGGGTATTAGACCACATGCCTCTAGACTGATGTCAACCAGACAATTATTATCATTTCTAGGACCAATCAGAGTTGACAGTCTATGTTGAAAGATATGGAAGCCAAGTTGCGTTTATTTGTACATGAGTGAAGTTAATTAAAGTATAATCAAAAAGCCTTTCTTCAGAGGCTCTGCAAGAAAAGAGAATGTCGAATACTATTCACGCATTCAAGATGTATAGCGCCAAGATTTCTTTAGACCAGATGAAGGTGGCAAGGCTTAATGGCAGAGCGCATCAGTGCTTTAGACATGTCAATCAGAGTGGAAAAGTAGTCGTAGATAGAAAGTCCCGAGTAGGGGAGCATATAATGAAGTGGCACCTCAGCCTGGAGCAGGTACCATTCTTCTAAAGATTATGTCTATCCAGATGCAAGGACAGGAAGACATTGTACCGCATGTACAAAGCAAGATATCAGCTGAGCGAGAAGTCATTAATTCTTTGACATACTCCGTAGAAAATCCAAGGTCATACGAGATAAGCAAGGATGAACAGGCTGTGTTCTCTCCTGAAGACTCGCAGCAGATCTTTCCGTATTCAAGATATATCTATAAATACTTAATGAGCGTCTAAAAGTTGCAAGTTACATTCGGAAAAAGAAGACACAAACAAAACAAATAAGGGCGATAGTACCTTTGCCTCTCACCGCTGCGGGTTTGAATCCCACTGGGAGCTCTACATCAAAACTGATCAAGGATCAGCAAAAAAAATCGAAGACTACTGTTCCAGTAAGAAGATGGAGATGGAGATGGATTAAACTTTGGGTGCCCGGGGGAAATGGGTTAGGTTAGTACCCTAGAAAATTAGTCAAATGTTTTATTGTCATAGCCAATAGTGGGTTGGGAATGGGATTTTACATAGTGAATTGCACCAGTGTCAGTGGCCATCTTTGTTTACATAGAGTTATCTAGTAAAATAGTAAAAACTTGTAGCAACTACTCCACCATGGCTAAAAATAGATTTTCAAAATACAAGTTTGTAGCGACTACTTCTTGAAAACTATAAGTGATATTGATATGGGACTTTTTCTAAAATGATCAGTAGGACACATGATGTTGATCCTTGTCAAAAATTATTTTGATTTGAGGTTAAACATGGCCGCCAGTGGCCATCTTTGTTTACATAGAGTTATATAATGAAAACTTGTAGCGACTACTACTCTGAAACGACTTGACAGATTTTCATGAAACTTTACAGGAATGCTGATCTAGCTATCAAAAAGCTATCAGCAGAGCTTCAAGGTCATTGACCTCTTGTTTCATTGATTCATTCTCAAATTTAAATGAAAAGTGAATTCGCTCAACTTTTATAATGCATTTACTATGGGACAAAATGGCTGTATAATCGCTAATCTCGATATCTCGCGAAAAACGAGAGCGGGATTTGATAATGGTAAAATCGAGAATAGCTAATTATGACAGCAACATCTAACAATGTTTATCCTGGTTACTCAGGAACATCTAATGATGTTTTATCCTGTTTACTCAGGAACATCTAACGACGCTGTCTCCTGCTAAATTGATTAGTATTTAATGAAAGTAAGACAGATCCCTAACGGGGGTTTGTACTGCCAGGTCTAACAACACAATAACTCATATTTACTGAATTTATGAAATCATAATTTTTTCCCCAAAATGAGAAAAAGCGCGTTCTTTTTTTCCCAAAATGGACAGGCCTGGGCCTCTTTCCAATTTGGTGGAAGAAAAACCCTGCTACACTTGTAAGCATTTCCCAATTTTCACTATTGGCTTATATATTTTAGCAGTCAGGCGCGTATCCAGGCATACGCACGTACGCCAATGCGTACAATTCGTCAGCAAAAGTGAAAAAATAAAAGTTCAAAATGCCATATTAACTGAAATATAGCTTGAGAACGCATCATTTGCCTACTAATTTACAAAATTTTCTTGGGGGAGGCCCCACAAACCCCCACCGGCGGGTTTCCAAACCTACCTGCCACTCGGGGCGACTCAGTAGAAAGTTGGAACAATAATGAAGAGTCAGTGGAGAGAGTTCATCAATCAATATTTGGATTAAAAATAATATTGATCTAAATTACAAAATTAAGAACTGCAAAGAACAAGCCCACTTTTTGCTGAGGATGAAACAAGTCGCTGCTCAGTTCGCAGCTACGCTTCTCATATCTGGCGTACATTTCAAAATGCTCCAGGTACGCCCCTGGCAGTGTTAAACTATAACACTCCATTTAACAGCACAAAAAGAGAAATGTTTTTGAGGCGATCAATGGGTTGAGCTTAAACACACTGAAGGCTGAGGTAGATGAAGCACTATCCGGGGACGTTTTCAAGGAGGATGTAGTAGAAAATCTACGAACAGAAATTAAAAAGCTCCATGAAGAGGTACCACCTCATATTCGTGGTAAATATTATACAACAGCTATATTACTATTATGTTGATTTGTCTCTATGTATATCGGAAGGAAGAATATTTATTTAGCATCCATGTATCTCTAAAGAAAGCTACATATTCCTCCATATTCCTCTGCCATGCAGATTCTATTGGGGACAAGTTAGTTTTTCCAGGTGACCTGTCCGACGGACAACTAAATTTTATATCAAACAATTAAATTTACATCTTTAAAATGAAAAATCGCGAGTGAAAAAATGTGTTGAGACATCGTCGACGAGCACTTATAAATGATGAATACAAACTCTCTTGTTTTCATTGGTTGAGGCGTGACTTTCGTGTAATTACGAGTAAAAACGACTGAACTCACTCATTTCCGTATATCATCGGAAATACTGCTCGTAGGTATTTCCAAAGATACAAACGTCGATTCTATGGGTTTGGTTTATTTGCCCCGGCAAAGTACAACAAGAGGTCAATGACCTTGAAGCTCTACTGATTGATTTTGATTTCAGGAAGTAGTCGCTACAAACTGTTTTTTTGAAAATCTATTTTTAGCAGTGGTGGCCATCTTGAATTTCCGGCCGACCTGAAATTTTGCTAAGATCAATTAGACATCAAGAGCAACATTCCTGTGAAGTTTCATGAAAATCCGTCAAGTAGTTTCAGAGGAGTAGTCGCTACAAGTTTTCATTATATAACTCTATGTAAACAAAGATGGCCACTGACAGCCATGTTTAACATTGAATCAAAATAATGTTCGACTCGGATAACCATCATGTCATGCTGATCATTTTAGAAAAAGTCCCATATCAATATCTCTTATAGTTTTCAAGAAGTAGTCGCTACAAACTTATTTTTTAAAAATCTATTTTTAGCCATGGTGGCCATCTTGAATTTCCGGCCGACCTGAAATTTTGCTAAGATCAATAAGACATCAAGAGCAACATTCGTGTGAAGTTTCATGAAAATCCGTCAAGTAGTTTCAGAGAAGTAGTCGCTACAAGTTATCATTATATAACTCTATGTAAACAAACATGGCCGCTGGCAGCCATGGTTAACGTCAAATCAAAATAATGTTCGACTTGAATAACCATCATGTCATGCTGATCATTTTAGAAAAAGTCCCATATCAATATCACTTATAGTTTTCAAGAAGTAGTCGCTACAAACTTGTATTTTGAAAATCTATTTTTACCATGGCGGCCATCTTGAATTTCCGGCCGACCTGAAATTTTGCAAGGATCAATTAGACATCAAGAGCAACATTCGTGTGAAGTTTCATGAAAATCCGTCAAGTATTTTCAGAGGAGTAGTCGCTACAAGTTATCATTATATAACTCTATGTAAACAAAGATGGCCACTGGCAGCCAAGTTTAACGTCGAATCAAAATAATGTTCGACTCGGATAACCATCATGTCATGCTGATAATTTTAGAAAAAGTCCCATATCAATATCTCTTATAGTTTTCAAGAAGTAGTCGCTACAAACTTATTTTTTAAAAATCTATTTTTAGCCGTGGCGGCCATCTTAAATTTCCGGCCGACCTGAAATTTTTCTAGGATCAATAAGACATCAAGAGCAACATTCCTGTGAAGTTTCATGAAAATCCGTCAAGTAGTTTCAGAGGAGTAGTCGCTACAAGTTTTCATTATATAACTCTATGTAAACAAAGATGGCCGCTGGCAGCCATGTTTAACGTCGAATCAAAACGATTTTCGACAAGGACCAACACCATGTCATGCTGATCATTTTAGAAAAAGTCCCATATCAATATCTCTTATAGTTTTCAAGAAGTAGTCTCTACAAACTTATTTTTTAAAAATCTATTTTTAGCCGTGGCGGCCATCTTGAATTTCCGGCCGACCAGAAATTTTGCTAGGATCAATTAGACATCAAGAGCAACATTCCTGTGAAGTTTCATGAAAATTATTGGCAAATTTAAAAGTATGCCATGTTTTTTTCACACACATGATAATAATAACGTGATTTCGAAATTTAGAAATCCAACAGAAAATGCCAATGACACTTGGCACACGACCAAGAGCATAGCTAAGTCTGCGAAATAAAAATAACAACTGGCACAAAAAAATTAAATGGCATTTCGTGGCACGAGGAACTTTCAGACAAAGCAGCTGCTTTGAAAACCCATGTATTCTTTTCGATGAAGAATTGCTATAATAACTCGATAATTTTGCAGAAAACATTTTAAATTTTATTGAACATTACCAAGGCAACCATGAAGACTGTTATAAGGCCAAACAAAATGAATACTCTGTTTCCGCTAACCCGACCGACCCTATTTTTTTCAGCCGACCCTACAGTTTTTTTCACCGTTTTTGTAATAAAAATTATGTTCGATCGTTTTTGCTCTTTTCTATACCTTTCCGCATAATATAAATCTTTCCGGTAATTAGTCGTCCCGATACTTGAAACGCATGATAATAAAGCGTCTACCGATGCAGGTGTCCTTACGGTGACAATGTTTTTTGGAAAAATTCGTTGTCAGATCTGTTAAGTTTGTCCCTAATTTTAACGACATGGCAACAAGTTTACTGCTGGTTACGTTTGACAAATGCAGACATTTTCCTGGATTGAAAAAACTGTACCCAGTTAAGAATTAAAGCAAAATAATTGACATTTTTTCGGAATATCACCGTGTGCAACCTAACCCAGCGAAAATTTCGAGGAATCTGGCCCTTCTTTTACTGTTTCTGGTTCCACTCATGTAAACACAGATGAAAACTCAGCAAACACATCACTCGACACAAATTTAATGCCTTAATAGACGGGGAATTGAAAATGAGATATAAAACTGTGTTGCCTATTTGTCAGCCATGCAAGGATTCAGGCAAAATTCCTATCACACAGCGTCCATTTGGCAAAACTGTTAACAAGGAAAGTCATTAAATTTAGTCAGACAAACCATCTGACAGTGTTCTCCAAGGCTATTTTTCCGGGTGTTTTACCCACATGAAAAGTTCTAGGGACGGGCATGCAAAGAAGGAAGCATATTTGTAGATTTGGAAAATATCTGAGATGTGAGCTTCAAAAATGTCAGAGTATTTAAACTGTTTTTACAACATAACACAACAATCAAAATCTGAGAAGTCTCGTTTAATACCATACACTATTTTAATATTGAAATTGTATTATGTTTTTGCTATGTACCCACATCAGTTTAAAAATACCATTGTTCTAATTAAGGCTGGAGAGAACAGTCAAGTATTTACTGGATAGACAAGTTGATTTTGCTATATTAATTAAAGTCATAATAATCATCTTTAAACTTGCAGTTTGGTGAAAATGTAACACATGTATGCAGTTAGTCTTTTAACTCTTGTTTAATACTCCAGTCTGGTCCCAATATCACAGAACAACTCCACTTTTCAACTCAGACTCAACTCAACTTGTCTTTGACATTACAATTCTGAGTTACTATTGTATTGGATCATTTTAATTTTGCTGGAAATCATTGTATATAGATCTTTTACTGATATTGTGAAAAATTATTGTGAAAATCTACAGTTGCTTGCAAAACAATGAAGAAAATGTATTTGAGTTGGATCTGAAATATTCGAGACCATCTCAAATTCATTTTCTTAAATCTTGGTAAAATAAATTATATTTATAGAGTAACAATTTGAGTACTTGAGTTAAAGTATAACAACAAACTCTACTAATTTTCCATATATTAATGTAAAAGAATTATTTCAGTTACTATTTGATAAAGACATTTTGAGTCAAGTTAAAATCTCAACTTAAGTTTATTTGTGATACTGGGACCTGTTCTAGCTCATTTAATATTGAACTTGTTCTAGAGGTTTATATGGATTTTTAAAAAATATTTTGATGTTTATTTTAGGGTGAAATAAAGAGACAACAAATCTTTTTTAAACTTGTTTATATTCATTTATTCAATAAAGTATGTTTTAATACAACATATATTGAAATACAATGATATTACGTAGAAAAAGTAACCTATAAAGTCCTACTATTTTATATCGCGTAGAAAAAAAATAAAATAAAAAAAAAGTTGTGCCTACCTACCTACCCTATTTTTTTTCAAGACGTTAGCGGAAACGAATTATTCATTTTGTTTGGCCTAACACTGCTCACTGCAAAACAGACCAAAATTATGAGTGTTCAAAGTTTATCCTAAAAAGTGAAAAATCTATTGAGATTCTTACTAATTACCTAAAATCTATGTATATAAATACGCAGAAAAATATAAATATTGTTTAGACACTCACTACGTTGAGTCTTTTAATAACGCTTTATTACAGTTTGTTGATAAAAGAATTGTGTTTGGTAAAGTGAGCTATTTGATGCGGATTAATCTGGCAGTACTGGATTGGAATGAAAATGTTAATAGGCCAGCAACATCTCAAAAAGAAAGAAGTTATAAACGAAATCCCAATCAAACCTACACTGTGGATGTCAAGCAGAGAAAAACAACTGACTATAAAGAACAGCTATGGATTAATTGGATTGGACATATCTGTCAATAAATAATTAAATACAGACTTAAATCACTTAAAACAATCTTGTGCAAAAATTAAAAACAAAACAATTTTCTATGCAAAAGAAATGAAAAGAATTGGATATAAAAACAATGTGTAAGTGATCATTTTGGTTTGTTTTGATTTTACAATTTTAGTCGTCTGCGTGTGTTCTATTTTTACACTCCTCTTCCCACTGACAGCTTGTAATCTGCAGGATTAAATTACATAGGCACACCTCCAAATAATCGCTAGTATACTAGCGAATGTTGGGGGTTTAATATGGCTGGTTTTCGAACTTGTCCGAGCTTTCATTGATATAAAGACACTGGCAAAGTTTCGTAAAGATTCGATTAATAATGAAGGCCCTAGAGTGTTCACAAGGCAAAAAATAACAGACGGACGGACGGACAACTCGCCATCCCATAAGCTTTGCTGGCCTTTGGCCAGTAGAGCTAAAAACTTGTTAACTAAAGTTAGCAGTTTACGGGGACAAAATATAGGACTAATGCAGCAATTAAGGGAAAAGGATGGTGCATTGTGCGAGTCTGAAAAGTATAACGCAGAATTACGGAGAACTATAGACTTCATGCAGGTCCGAATTAACCATCTGGAAAGGTTTGAATCCAGAAATCCGTATTATGATGCAGATGAGCCGCAAACTAAGCGTACTTGATTGGACAATTCAATGACAAGTATGCCACCCGAACACCTATCACCACCACATGAAAGCTCTGCGGTCGTGTTCGCTACACAACGTTTGCCCAATGCAGAGCAGTATATTGATATATCGGAGTAAGATCGGAATGGGAACCAAACCATCCTTCAAAGTATTCAAGTATGTATTATTCATTTTATATTATATTAGATAAATGCCAGTAAATACAATGTTTTTATATAAAAACACGAAATGCTTAAAAGCTATGCAAGATATTTATTTATATTGAAAAATCATCATACATGAAGATATAAATTTATATTTGCATATCTACCGGAAATAGCATGCACCAACATTTTAGTCCAGGCCAAAATTAAAAGATTGTCTGTTTGCTCTCTCCCGACCGACGCACTAAAAAGCCGCCGACTGAAAATCTTTTTTTCTGATTTTGGAGAGAAAATTTGTTTTTCGGCAAAAAAAAAAATCCCGGGAAAGAAAAGCGCCGTATTATAAACTCAACTTTCTATTTTGCCGCCCGGCTTTGTTTACCGTGGAAAATATGCGCCGTAGAATAGACAGCATCATACATTTGGTTCCCCATTTTGCTCTATATTTCTCGAATGAAGCATGTTTTGTTATGGTAACAAAAATTGCGACGTCCAGCCAGTAATTTCGCATTTTACAACATGTCTAAGCGAAAACTCGAAGCAGACTATTTTATATTGTAGTCGTCAATAACCGACAGTGAAATACACCTCCCCAAATAACAAGTTTCTCAATTCAGGGGTAGTGGAAAAATCAATTTGGCAACCTCTCAATCATCATTTTACCGAATATCTAGGTCATATGCGTGGCCCTGGAATGTTTTGCGAGAAGAATGCAAACTTTTTTAATTCACTCAAAGCACTCGTTATTAATTCGATTCAATGAGGTATTCAGTGTATTTCATTGATAAAGTACGAAATTAAACTTATATGGATGAGCATCTTTCCCCCAAAAGCGTTACAAAACTTAGCGATATGCTTCTTTTTCACAAACAATCGTAAATCATAATTGAAATCATAACAATGAGCGGCCCTGTATGGTTTTGCAAGAAAATGCAACTTGTTCAATACACTCGAAGAACTCGTTTATTAATGCGATTGGATGAGGTATTTAGTGTTTTTCATTGATAAAGAATGGATGTGTATCTTTCCCAAAAAGCATTACAAAACGATATGCTTCTTTTTTCATATCTCACTGGATTTCGCGATTCCAAAAAAGGACAAGATATTTAGTTCTGAATGTTTAATTGATATACATGTACAGGCCTTACATTACTGCATAAATGTTCAAAAATACACTTAGTGGACTTAAAATATTGGGCAAGGCAATTGCCTTATGAAAATACTCTTGCTCTGAGGCTGAGAAAGTGGATTTCAAACATATTTCCAAAAAACATTTTTAAAACAGTCAATAGCACTGAGAGTGCCTTCTAATTAAAATAAGGCATTAATTTTTCAACTAAAACCATCTCAGGTTAGATGGTGTATCTTAGAATTATATAAAAAAAGGAAGGGTGGTGAGTAGACCCCTCCTGATAACCCCCCGAAGCGCGCTGTCTGTGCCAGCGCCTGAAAAAAATCCTGGGGAGAACCCTGACCGTGGATTATACACTCAAGTGATATGAAAACGCAACACGGGAATTTCCGCTATATATTGTATATACTGCACACTTAATTGCACATAATATTCCAAACAAATCCCAAGATGTTTTTTAAAAAGAAAGTTGCAGTTAACTAGAGAAAGGACACAACTTTGATTTTGTAGACGTTTTAATCACACTACATTTTGTAACAAGAACTTCATAAATGTTGAAGTAGCTCTTTGAAAAATTGAGCTAGTTCAGTACTGTATTTAACGTAAATAGTTTATTAAATGTATTATTTGTTGTTTTAGTATTTTTCCAAAAGGAAAGGTCTTACGTAGCCATGTACCATTCGATTAAAAGCAGCATATTGTACATACAATATATAGCGGAAATTCCCGTGTTGCGTTTTCATATCACTTGAGTGTACAAATGGTAAAAAAAGGAATCCATATGCAAGAATCACCTTCATGAACACGAATCGGAAAACACTTTGAAGGACGTGTATGAAGATTTATTGTCAGACACAGACTTTCAATCGAGAGAAAGTGATGTAGTGTCGGTTAGTCTCAGCAACAAATTTGGGGGTTCTGAACAGTTGTCTCGATTTTTATGAAGAAATACGAATTGTTAAAGAGATTGACAAGACATTGAAATATGTAAACTTTAATGTGAAAAGGAGTGACAGTGTATCAGAAAATCAAAACTGTTTGGACACACCACAGACATCAGCATTTAAAGTGCTAATGGCAGCGTCCTATGCCAGAAAAAAAAGTATGGGTTTATCAAATCTACAATATATTTGTGTACTTATATTAACCAGGTTTCCCCAATTTAAGTTCTGCATTGGCGTTTTTGACAAGTGTGTGCTTTATGCAAATATGCCTGTAAAAACACAAACTGATCCATACATGTATTAGTGCATAAAATACACGTCTACGAATGGCGAGATTATGCACCGTCCTCCGACGTGCTTACGCGTTTGACTTTCTTATGTGTAGACTTTCTGCAGAGATTTTGTGCGCTAGATATAAACAGTCCACTTTAATACATCGAACATTTTGTGAAATGCATTATTTTGAATCTATGAACTCAATACTAGTCAAAATGGTTAGTGAAATTATGAGATTTATATCTTCTGTTACTAAACGAAATGGTTAGTGAAATTATGAGATTTATATCCTCTTTTGTGTTTTTTTTTAAATGTCAATTTGTATTTGAAGTTTTTAAATACTGAGTGGTCTACGTTAAAATGTTTATTATTAAAGACTTCAAAATAGTTTAGGGGCGTCCGTGGCCGAGTGGTTAGAGTCTCTGACTTGAAATCACTTGCCCCTCACCGCTGTAGGTTCGATCCCTCAGGGGCCTAGGAATCTTTATGTGAGGAAGCTATCCAGCTGGCTTGCGGAACGTCGGTGGTTCTACCCAGGTGCCCGCCCGTGCACGAAAATTGCCCGGAGGGGCACCTGGGGTCTTCCTCCACCAGTGGAAGCTGGAAAGTCGCCATATGACCTTAGCTGTTGGTGCGACTATAAAATCCAATTCAATTCAATTCAATTCAAAATAGTTTAAAAGTTGGTCAATAGGGACCTTAATAAAGACATGAAAAATGCTTAAAGTCTTTAATATGCTTTATTCATAGTACATGTAATTGTAAACGGAAACAAAGTTTAAAAAAATCTCTTTCAATAATAAAAAAAAGAATTTCCCTACCTACCTACCCAACTTTCACAACTAGGGTCGGGAGAGAGCAAAAACACATTTTTTTAATTCTGGCCCCATAGGCACATAAGCTTAAGCTCCTATACACATGGAATTGTTTGATGATACACAAGGATATCTTACAAAGGCTAAGGCTCGTTTTGGAAAAGGTAAGGAGGTTTGTTTAACCAGATGGAATGGCACAGTTTGCTTGCATTTCATGATAATTCTAAATGCTTCGAAACTGGACACATAGACCAGTTGGAGTCGAGTTTTAATAGAAGTGTGAGAGAATCTGGCCATGATGGTCCTTCAAGAGTTCATTAGGAGGAACCTAAGACTCGTATGAATTTGTATTGCCTCGTCGGAGGCGCAGGGGATGAGGAAGGGGAGCGCAAAGGACAGCAACAACAACAGGTGTCGGTAGAGATTGACGTGGATGGAGAGGGAGAACTAAAAGAAGAGGGACGTTCATTCTGACAGAAGATGAGGCTGGCCGTCTTAAACGACTTCAGGAAGAAAGAAAAACAAGAGGTCAATGACCTTGAAGCTCTACTGATAGGTTTTTGATAGCTAGATCAACATTCCTGTGAAGTTTCATGAAAATCCGTCAAGTAATTTCAGAAGAGTAGTCGCTACAAGTTTTCATTATATAACTCTATGTAAACAAAGATGGCCAATGGCAGCCATGTGTAACGTCGAATCAAAACGATTTTCAAAAGGACCAACATCATGTCATGCTGGAAAAAGTCCCATATCAATATCACTTAAGAGTTTTCAAGAAGTAGTCGCTACAAACTTGTTTTTTAAAAATCTATTTTTAGATTTGGCAGCCTCTTGGATTTCACATCAACATGAATTTTTGCTAGGATCAACTAGACTTCATGGGCAATATTTCTGTAAAGTTTCATGAAAATCCATTTAGTATTTTCAGAGGAGTAGTCGCTACAAAAAAAGTTTACGGACAGACAGACGAACAACAGACACCGCGCCACGGCTTAAGCTCTGCTGATCTCTGATCTAACAAGAGCAAACAACCTTGTGGATGAGATCTCAGAAGAAGGAGCTAAGGCTCTTCTGAAGAAGATAGCTGAGGTCGTGCCCTCGTTGATACTGATTGGCTGCCAAGTTTAGACAAGACAAAGAGTAAATCTTTGAGTCTAAAATGGTCTGAATATCAAATGATGAGGATGTTTTTATCAGATATTGACTGATACGGTGAGGAAATGACAGGTTTTCAGGTACCGTATTTTACCTTGTATAGTACGCAGTTTTTTTACCACTTTTACGGTTTCCGAAAGGGGGATGCGTACAATATAAGGAAACAATAAATAAAAAGAACTCTTTTTTTTTCTTGCCAATGTCTGGAAAGGAAAACCTTGACGACAAACAGACATCGAGACAGAAAATTGTGAATACCGATAACACACAATTTTTTCGTAATTTACTCGCTTCATATAAGTAATATATTGACTTAATTCGAATTACAAATGAATAAAGTGTATTATGATGCTTGTTTTTGTATAAATGTTTGCATGTTTGTTGTAAAACTTCAATAAATTGTGTGAAAAATCATCCCTCGATTTTGTTGTTTATATCGCGTGGCGTAATATCATGTGACTTCCAGCTGTTTAGACATGTAGTGTTGTTACAGTTCTATTCTATTCCAGTATTTATAGGATTTTATTTAATATTTTATATTACGATGCCGATGAGCCGCACACTAAGCGTACTCGATTGGACAATTCAACGACAAGTATATGCCACCCAAACACCCATCACCATCAGCTGAAAGCTCTGCAGTTGTGTTCGCTACACAAAGTTTGTCTAATGCAAAGCAGTATATTGATTTATCGGAGTGAGATCAGAATGGGAGCCAAACCATCCTTCAAAGTAGTCAAGTATATATTATTCATTTTTTACAAATACAATGGTTTTATATAAAGGCTGGAAAAGCTTAAAAGATATGCAAGATATTTATTTATATTGAAAAATAATTTATATTTGCATATCTACAGGAAATAGCATGCACCAATATATATAACACTATGAAATGTCATTAATACTGATTTAAATGCATATTCTTTTCAAGTATCAGTTATTAACAATTTAAAATGTCATTAGGATAATACCGATTTAAAACATGGCGTCACCAAAACCACAATGGTACGTGCGTGGGGGTATCGTGAAAAAGTATTTAAGACACAACATTTTTGTCCATAGGCACACAACCGGATAGGTCTCACTACAGAATTACCTCCCTTGGCCATGTTGGTAGGAAGATTCCTACTCCGTAAAAAACTATTTGCTCTCAACTTGGAAATGTGCAACCGTTCTCTTATTCCTCCTTTAGGTGACAAGATTGGAACATGTTCATGACTTATGCCAAGTTTGGATGCCACTGGGTGATTTTCGAGGAAGATATGACAATTTGAAAATGGGTAGGAATACAGTTGAATTATTAGTGAAATGGAGTTAGTTTTGAGGGGTGCTGAAAAAGACTGGAAAAAAATCTGGTCAACTTTTGATTTTTTTGTGGATATTCTGAGCTTCAGAGGAAGGTTTGCAGATTGAGCGGAGATTTAAAGACCAATGGACATTTTACAGTATGGTTGCAGTGGTCCACAAATGACGGTTTCTATATATATATATATATGGTGTTGATAAATTCACTAGTGAGACGTTAAATGTCTATACGCACCATGGAATTGTTTCATGATACACAAGAATATCTTACAAAGGCTAACGTTCGTTTTGGAAAAAGTAAGGAGATTTGTATACCCAGATGGAATGGAGCAGTTTACTTCCATTTAAATGATGGCAGTTTAGACAAGGCAAAGAGTAAATCTTTGAGTCTAAAATGGTCTGAATATCAAATGATGAGGATATTTTTATCAGATACTGACTTATACAAGCTTATACGCCTCTACGCATCATGAAATTGTTTCATAATACACAAGGATATCTTACAAAGGCTAAGGCTCATCTTGAAAAAAGTAAGGAGATTTGTATACCCAGATGGAATGGCGCAGTCTACTTCCATTTAAATGACAATTCTAAATGCTTCGAAACTGGAAGTTTTGACAAGACAAGAGTAAATCTTTGAGTCCAAAATGGTCTGAATATCAAATGATGAGAATGTTTTTATCAGATATTGACTTATACGGTGAGGAAATGACAGGTTTTAAGGCATGTTTATACACTTGCTTCATATAGCTAGCTTAATTAATTTCAAGTTAAGCACCACGCGAAATAACACAACTTCACCTTTAGATTACTGCAGCTCAATCAATCTTGCAAGCATCCATGCAACTTCAGCAGACGTTTTGTTTATAGAATTGGGAGGTCAAAACTGAATAGGGGATTTCAAAACTTGATTGCTATGTAAATATACAGCCAGGGTAAGCTTGCTCTTGTGAAGTATCCATCACCACCAAAAAACACCTACAGATCGGTGTGTAAAAAAGACTTACAGACCTGGTGTGTAAAAACACCTACAGATCCCTGTGTAGCTTTTACTGACTCATCTTATAATAATGAAATAATCATCGAAAAACCTTTGGCTGAAACAAGCGCCACAAACACTAGTACATCACAGAGTGTAGCTAATGAGTCAAACTCAAAGGCACAAAGATTAGATTATTACAAATTAGTTTTTTGAACTCTTGAAAGAGCACATTTCTTGCTTGGAACATACCTCTCCACCAAGGTATGCAAGTCCATGTCCTATTTCAGGAAATGTGAATATGTTGCGGAACAACCATGTTTCCAAGACCTTGATGTTAAAGGTGCCAAAATTATACTGGTTAAAAACATTGGACAAGGATTATATAACGGCGTGCAGGGAATGGTGCATCACTTATCTAAAGACAGCCCACCTGTAATCGACTTCAACTGAAAACTGGTACCATTGTCAGCTGTCAGGTTTGATGTATTTCTTAAGATACAGCAAAAAAGCATTGCTTGTCAAGTGGATTTGTCTGTGATTTTGGCATTTGCACTGACTGTTCACACAGCACAAGGTCATACTCTCCAGTATGTAGAGATAAGAGTGTTTTTCTTTTTTTGCTCCTGGACAAATGGGTGTTAATGTAGGAAGAGAACTACTACACAAGAGCTCCGAGTTGTCAACTTTAATAGTGTAGCAGCCAACAGAAAATACCCAGATGTCGTCTATAATTTTTATAAAATTAATGTATTTTCTGAGTTAGAAGTGTTTTGACAAAACACTTCTGTGCCTTTATAATAGATATTACTGATAACCAAGATATTGCAAATACTTTTAATAACTTTTTTGTAAACGTAGCCGCTAACTTAAAAGAACCTATTCCAACTTCAAATTTTGATAAAGTAAATGATTTTGTAAAAACAAAAGTTCCTGATCATATGTATTTTCACATTCCTCTGATTACGGAATCCCAAACGCGTAAAATGTTAAATAATTTAGATGTATCCAAAGCTATAGGACTTGACCAAATAGGGCCAAAACTTTTAAAATTATCAGCCGATGTTATATCAAATAGTCTTACGTATGTTATAAATTGTAGTATAAAACAAGGTGTTTTCCCAGATGAATGGAAATGCGCAAAAGTTAATCCTTTATTTAAAAAAGGTTCATCAAATGATGTAAATAACTATAGGCCAATATCAATTTTACCTACTCTTTCAAAATTGATTGAAAAACATGTGCATGATTCATTTGTTAATTACCTTAATCATTATAAATTATTATGTAAATCCCAAAGTGCGTTTAGAAAAAAACATAGCTGCGAAACAGCATTAGTATGTATGATAGATAAATGGTTAACAGCTTTAAATGATGGAGAATTTGTAGGCGTTGTTATGTTAGATTTTTCTAAAGCATTCGATTTATGTTCCCACGAAATACTATTAAAACAAGAGGCCCAAGAGGGCCTGTGGATGCTCTACTGGCTCAAGATAAAGTTTATGTATAAGGGGCCATAAGAATTTCAAAAATCATTCAACCAGAACATGGCAACGACAGGTGCAACTAGGCTTAGTACTGATCATCCTCGCCAAGATTCGCTGAAATCTGGCAAAGAGTTCAGAAGAGACTAATCTGGACAAAGTTTGTGTATTAAAACATTTAAAGGGTCACAACTCTGCCAAAAATCATTCAACCGAAATATGGCGATAATATGCACAACTAGGCTTTATACTGATCATCCTTGTCAAGTTTCGTCTGTATCCAGCCAGGGGTTCAGGAGAGCTAGCCCAGAAAAAAATTGTGGTATCAAAATCCTTTAAAGGGCCATAACTCTGCCAAATATCTGTAAACCGAAACGTGACGATGACATGCACAACTAGGCTTGGTGCTGATCATCCCTGCAAATTTTCATTGAAATCTGGCTAGGGGTTCAGGAGAAGTAGATCAGAACAAAGTTTGTGTATTAAAACCTTTAAAGGGCCATAACTCCGCCAAAAATCATTCAACCGGAACACGGCGATGATTTGCACAACTAGACATAGAATTGATCATCCCTAAAAAGTTTCGTTTAATCCGGCCAGGGGTTCAAGAGAACTAGTCAGAACAAAGTTTGTGTATTAAAACCTTTAAAGGGCTAAAACTCCACCAAAATCATTCAACTGGAACACGGTGACTATGTACAACTAGGCTTGGTACTGATCATCCCTGCAAAGTTTCAATGAAATCCGGCCAAATGAAGGCCCTTTCGTCTTAATCAGGCCAAGATATAGCATATTTCAGAAAATCAAGGGCCACGACTCCGATGTAAATGGTCCAATCTGGATGTTTTTCAAACTTGTCCAAGCTTTCATTGATATTAACAATCTGGTAAAGTTTCTTAAAGCTACAGAGTCCCTATATCAATCGATTTCTTCTTTGTAGGCGTGTCTTTATTTGTAACTTCATGTTCACCAGCTCATGTCGAAATCGGGTATTTAAGCGAGCAAATATAGCGCACGAAATCATTTACTGTATATCCATCGACCAGTGCACATTGTACCTATACACAGGTAACAGTAATTTTTACCGAAAAAAAAGTTAGCTTCTTTCGGGGCTCGAACACACGACCTTCTGATTTCAAGTCCTGTGCTCTAACCACTGAACTACAACGCTACTTGAGAAAATAGTATACTAACTACCATATATTATGAGGCAAAATAACTTAAAATATTTGAACGCAACTAAAGAAGGATCAATACATATGCAGTCCATATTGTCGCACGTGTAAATTAACATTGCCTGGTTTAATACTGTATCTTATCAATATGAAACTTATACTTCGTCTCAAATCAACCATATATCGACTTGTTATTTAGCGCTTGATGAGTTTGTGTGCGCGCTCTTGTTATTGCGTTATGCCTATTTAGTGTTAAAAATGCTACAAAATACCAATAAATAGCAGTGGTCTAGAGGTTCAGTATACATCTTCCAAATCTTACAAGTGCAAAGGCTGTGGTTCAAATCCCGTTCCGGGCAACTATTTTTTTATCACATAGATTCTGGAGCCGTATATTTATCGATGTTACCTGTACGAAGGCTAAATAAAAATGTG
The DNA here is from genome assembly GCA_037043455.1 of Cyrtodaria siliqua. Lineage (NCBI taxonomy): Eukaryota > Metazoa > Mollusca > Bivalvia > Adapedonta > Hiatellidae > Cyrtodaria > Cyrtodaria siliqua. The sequence goes on from JAWPHD010002764.1 coordinate 113,073, forward strand.
AAATTTTACGTATCGATTTCTCCTTATATACCGACTTTTGGGGTGTTCGTCTATTTGAAACTACTTCACACGTGACTCATTCATATTCATGAGTTATTATCAGTTAAAATAGGGACTGTACAGCTTTAAAGATCGGACAAAAGATGAAGGCCTTATCGTCTTAACGAGGCAAAATATAGGATTTTTCACTAAATCAAGGACCATAACTCAACTGTTACTGGTCCGATCTGGCTGGTTTTCGAACTTGACCGAGCTGTCATTGATATTAACAATCTGGTAAAGTTTCATAAAGATCGCATGAAAAATGAAGGCCCTTTGTCTTAACGAGGCAAAGTATAGCATTTGTAACTAAATCAAGGGCCATAACTCATCTGTTACTGGTCCGATCTGGCTGATTTTCGAAATTGCCTGAGCTGTCATTGATATAAACAATCAGGTAAAGTTTTGTAAAGATCAGATGAAAGATGAATGCCCTATCGAATTAACGAGGCAAAATATAGCAATTTTAAACTAAATCAAGGGCCATAACTCATCTGTTACTGGTCCAATCTGGCTGTTTTTCGAAATTGCCTGAGCTGTCATTGATATAAACAATCAGGTAAAATTTGATAAAGATCAGATGAAAGTTGAAGGCCCTATTGAATTAACGAGGCAAAATATAGCATTTTTAACTAAATCAAGGGCCATAACTCCGCTGTAACTGGTCCGATCTGGCTGATCTTCGAAATGTCCAAGCTTTCATTTATATAAACAATCTGGTAAAGTTTGGTAAAGATCGAATAAAAGATAAAGGCCCTATCGTCTTAACGAGGCAAAATATAGCATTTTTAACTAAATCAAGGGCCATAACTCCGCTGTTAATGGCCACGGCCTGCTAGTTTTCGAACTTGTCCTAGCTCTCAATTATATAAACAATCTGGTAAAGTTTGGTAAAGATTGGATGAAAGATGAAGGCCCTATCATCTTAATGAGGCCAAATATAGCAATTTTAACTAAATCAAGGGCGATAACTCCGCTGTTAATGGTCCGGTCTAGCTGGTTTTCAAACTTGTCCGAGCTTTCATTGATATTAACAATCTGTGCAAGTTTGGTAAAGATCAAATAATAAATGAAGGTGCTAGAGTGTTCACAAGGCTTAATATGGCATTTTTCAGCAAAACAAGGGCCTTAACTCCGTTGAAATTATTTCGATCTTGCCGGTTTTCGAACTTGTTCAAGCTTTCATTGATATAAAGACACTGGCAAAGTAAAGTAAAGATCCGATTAATATTGAAGGCCCTAGAGAGTTCACAAGGCAGAAAATAGCATTTTTCAGAAAAAACAAGGGCCATAACTCCGGTGTTACTGATCTGATTTAGCTGGTTTTCGAACTTGTTTGAGCTTTCATTGATATTAACAATCTGTGGAAGTTTGGTAAAGATCAAATAATAAATGAAGGTGCTAGAGTGTTCACAAGGCAGAAAATGCCATTTTTCAGAAAAACAAGGGCCTTAACTCCGGTGTTACTGACCCAATTCAGCCGATTTTCGAACTTGTCCAACCTATAATTGGTATTAACAATCTGTGCAAGTTTGGTAACGATCAAATAATAAATGAAGGTGCTAGAGCGTTCATAAGGCAGAAAACAGTAATTTTCAGAACTTGTTCGAGCCTTCATTGATATTAACAATCTGTGCAAGTTTGGTAAAGATCAAATTATAAATGAAGGTGCTAGAGTGTTCACAAGGCTTAATATGGCATTTTTCAGCAAAACAAGGGCCATAACTCCGGTGAAATTATTCCGATCTGGCTGGTTTTCGAACTTGTCCAAGCTTTCATTGATATTAACAACCTGTTAAAGATTGGTAAAGATCGGATGAAAAATGAAGGCCCTATGGTGGTAACAAGACAAAAGTTAACGACGGACGACGGCCGGCCGGCCGGATGGACGGACGGACGACGGACAACTGTCATCCCATAAGCTCTGGTTCAAGTCTTATCTTACAAATAGAACTCAAGCGGTGAACTTAAACGGTGTTCTCTCTGATAAGCAAATTACGACATGCGGGGTCCCGCAAGAGTCTATTCTAGGGCCTCTTTTATTTATTTTATTCATAAATGACTTGCCTATGTATGTACAGGATAATGTTTCAAACGTTGATATGTATGCAGATGATACTACAATATATGACATAAATAAATCTAAATTAGAAGTTGAAATGAATTTACAAGCTGCTTTGAATAACGTCAGTACATGGTGTCTAAACAATGGTATGGTATTAAATGCTTCAAAAACAAAAGTAATATTGATAACGACACCCCAGAAACGGACAAGATTAGTTAATCAACCTCTAAATTTGAAATATAAAGACTTAAATCTGGAAATCACAACAGGTGATAAAATTCTTGGCATATATATAAATGAAAACCTTAAATGGGATACGCATATAAAATTTCTTAGGAAGAAAATATCTAGTAATTTGTGGCTATAGCCCTGTCCAGAAAGGTGTTATCTGCCCGCAGCGCGATTACGTCCCTTGCATTGTCTGAGATAAAACTACTTCCGGAGTGCATTTTCTAGAACGATAAAAAATGGCGTCAAACAAAGAGAATGAGTCAGCGGTGCGTAAAGATTTGGATTTTGATAAGTTGAATGTAAGCGAGTTAAAATTATATCTACGTGACCATGGGCAATATGTGTCAGGAGTTAAATCGGAGTTGATTAAACGCGCAAAAGGAGCAGATATTCTTCGTAAACGACTGTTACGTGAATTGAAATTGGAGGATGATAATTTCGAAAAACGAAGGAACCTAGAAAAATTTGTTTCACCATTAGGAGAAATATTACCGCAACCATCGTCCCTTAAACACGGTTGGAATGACGATTGTGAAAAAATACCGGATTTCTCAAATACAGAACTTTACAATTATTTAGTGTTAAGTCAAGGTCGGACAATTGACAAAGAACAGAACAATGCCAAACGACAACTAAAAGCAAAAGTGTTCTATGAGGATAGACATGTACATTCAGTACAATATCATGAAATCGAGCCATCAATCACTCACTGTTTTGTACGTGCCAAAGTCATCCCGTCCATGCCAACCCTTGATTATGTAGTCTGGATTAGTATGTCTTAAGTTACGGGACATATCCATGCAGCTGGGTGCGAATGTAGTGCTGGGTATGTACATTTTTTTTTCTTTCCTTTTGACGTCAAACCCCTTTCGGGAACGTAGACGTTATCAGTTTTAGCCTATCCACTCGGTTCCTGTGATAATAACCAGTACTGGAGCACGCAAACCATCTCTACAGGTAACTGATAACCTTCCCACTTGAATCAGAGGTGGGAGACGAGAGACAATTAATGTCAATCATCATAGAGAGCGTGGGCTGAAGAAATAGTGTCTTGCGAAAGGACACTCCGGCGACGGGAATCGAACCCGTGACCTTCGGATTCGAAGTCCAGTGCGCTATCCACTACGCTAAGCCGGCTTCTTAAAGCAATACATGATTATGTATTTGCTTTTTTGTAATACTGCGAGTGACTGCAGCAAAACCACTAACTACATGTTAACCGTAATGCTTATAATATTTGATCTTTTTTATATTTAAAAAACAACAACATCACAGTATTCACACTTGTCAAGTTACTGATAACTGTTTATTTATGAATAAGTTTAATTAAGGTTATTGTTTTCTTTAAAAATGACGACTACTGGTAGCCAACCAGTATATTTCCGCGTTTTCCAAAGCGAGATAATCTTACCTGTAGTCGGTTATCTTGCATTTTGATACTTTATTTAATTATTGTATGCGATATTATTGGAAATAAATCTTAAATTGCGTTTTTCAAGAAACAAAAAAATACATAACAAATTAAGTTTTTAAAATAACACCATGACATCATGCTTTTGTTGTAAACACCGATAACGTCATTTATTTTCAAGTTATTTAATAATTTTCACTATCGGGTGTATCTTATTTTATTGATAAACTACACAATGTGCTCGACTTATATATTACTTGTGACAGTGAGCATTAATCAGTCTATTTAAAATTTGTTTTATCTTTTTCAGTGAAGGGGAATCCTGTAACCATATAGCGGCAGTACTCCATGGGCTAATTGACATAACAGAAAAAAAGAAAGAAGGTCTTCACGCGTCTACATCGAACACGTGTAAATGGAATCAACCGCGCAAACGAAAACTGAGCCCAAAAAAGTCTCAGGACATAACATTTAAAAGTGCAAATGCACTTACGACCTTCAAAATCCAGTACTTGAAAAAACTTGAAAAAAAGATCGGAAACCAAAATTACCAGAAATACATGATATCACGTTTAATTATGCTGATTCCGTTAAAAGAACCCGTTTTAAGTGTGACACCTGTAAATGTTGAAAACTTTGCCAGTAAGTTAAGACAATGTGCACCACATGCTGCGTGGTTGTTAACAAGACACTCTTTTTGACATTGTTATTGGTATCACACCACTTAGAATGCGAAAGTTTTTCACACGTTCCATTGCCCTTTCTACGTCAATGCGCAAGTTTGCGATTCTACGCGTTTCCTCAACCTCTCTCCGAGAAAATCTATGTGTTTTAAATGGAGGTATGATCATATCTATCCCCAAAGGTGTAGTCAAGTCAGTTATTAAAAAACCCTTATCTGCCATAATAGCGTCACCTTTTTCACATAACTCTAAGATACCACACTGTTTTGTGATTTGTTTGTCACTGATGCTTCCAGACCACAAGTCAGACACAAATGTTATTATTCCAGCTGGACTTATGCCTAACAGCGCTTTATAAGTCATATGGGACTTGTAGCTAGAAAACATCAGTGACTTATTAGATAACGATTGTGGTGTCTCTGTAAAGAACTCGGTACAGTCTATAATCACACGACAGTTAGGATATTTCCTACTGAATTTTTTTGGCATAAATTTGTTCACAAGTTCTCTGCTAGGCCAGTCAGTTAAAAAAGAAAGCTTTAAATATAAATACTCTATCCATTTTTCACAAATCACGCCACAAGTTGATTTAGATACACAGAATCTGTCTGCTAAATCTCCCAGCAACAACCCTAGTCTTAATCTCATAAGAACCATAAAAAATTCATCAACTAAACGCAGACTTCTAGGTCGCCCTGTACCAGAACTTGAATTTGATGTTGTCCTTTTAGTTTTTTCAGAAGCATCATCCATTTCGTCAAACAATGCGTAAAACACTTTCCTGTTTGGGACTCCCGTGTAAAACATACACTTCTCGTCCGAATTAATGTCTTCGATTGTCACCGTTGGTTTGTTACACTGAGTACCTGCATTCTCGAATGTTTTTACTTGCGCTGACTCAGATTGTTTATTACAGTCACATAACTTTGTGGCCAGGGCTTTCCCCAGGATTTTTTTAAGGAGTGGTGGCATTTTTTGCGTACAAAGGGGGATGGGTGCGGGAAAGGGGGTGGTACCCACTTCCCGCGTCAATTTTTTTTTTAAATGCCAGTTGATTAGAAGAGATTTGGCGTATATCTGGTATCAGAAGGAATCTAATAAAAAAACATCATATTTTATTATATATTTATTTCAAAATCTTTTAATAAAAAATGCTAGAAAATCACTTTCTGACAGAATAAAAGACATCTAATAGCACATATAATCACTGAACAGTTTCTTTAACTTATATAGCACATACAACGAAACACTTTCTTATACTGTATTACATAACACTGTTTGCTGTTTGCTATATAGGCTAATATTCTAATATCAAATGCAATTGGTGGCAACCTTAAATATTTAATAAAGAAATATTTATATAATAACAAAATCTTCACTGAACTTCAATAAGCAAACTGACGATTTCTCTTTAAAGTTCCCGAAAGTATCAATTAATTAGCGTAATTATCAAGATAAAAAATCAGTTAAATATGCTACCTTAATTATTTGATTGAGTTATTATTAAATAATTACAAAATATCTACCTCATTCATGATACTTACCGATACAAAGCTGACGATTTAAACGTTGATTAGTGTTTACAAATTCATCTAATACACGATAAACGTTCAATTAAATTATCCATTAAAACCCGTCATTTATCCCCATGCGTTACAAATACCAATCAACGATACTGCTCACCTTTAATCATGACCAAATTGGGCAATAAACCAAATTTAATTAGCGGCACTCACTCCCCCAATCATCTGTTGTTTACATAACACTTAGCATATAACCTGCGAGACACAGTAACACAAGCCCTGTGTATTGAGTACCACGTGACCGCCTTTACTGCATCAACACGCGTCATAGCTTCAGGCAGTTTACACACAGTCAGGTAATCGGTCAGCTGTTCAATATGGCCTAAGGGAAAATTGTATATTGATAGGATTAAGGGATCGCGGCAACGAATTTAAAGCATCGCGGCTACATTAAGGCGTGGCGGTAAGTCACTTTCTGAGTTGAAGGCATCGCGGCACCGCCACGCCTTAAATGGCTGGGGAAAGCCCTGGTGGCGATATAGGTTTCATTTTCATCAAAGATTAATTCTGTTTGAGTTGAAGCGTCAACTTTGTCTGTATATAATGTTTGCGTAGATGTTGTGGTACACAGCTTCTCTATGTTTGTCTGACAGTCTTTATTCAAATGACTAGTCATGTCCTCAACTTTTACTGCACCGATGTAATCATGAAACATAACAGATGTTTGCTCTGAAGAATAGCCACTTTTGAGATTGACTGCTTCTCCGCGAGGTTCTGGTTTCTCCAATTGTGGCATGTCGTGTTCAGTGACTGTTGGTCTGATGTTTTCCAACTGAAATGAGAAAAAAATGTATACAATTAAGTTAATTTCTATATAAACAAGTTTAAACCGAAGCATATTCAACATCGAGGCATCTCGACAAACTGCCATACATCTATTTATCTTGCAAACAGCATCACATGTAAGCGATAATTGTGATTGTTTTAACTAATAAATGACTCTTGGTACATGGCATATAAAACAAACCTCAAAATAAGAGATTCTTTTATAATCAAATTGAAGTCATTTTAATATATCAAAAACTTTAAATACTAAAAAAGTTTTGGGAAAAACTAAAACTGAAGAAATTAAATACGTAGAAAAAATACCCCACCCACCGTTTTTTGCTTAATTACATATTGTTTTATATACAAAGGAATACTCTTTTTAAAAAAAATGAAATTAATTAACATATAGATCTTTATGAACAAAATTCATACCGTAGTTGTGTTAAAACGTCTTTCACCAAACACCGATGGAACCACATCTTTCTCAAACTGCCCTCCTAGTCCTACAAAGTGCTCAGAACAAAGGCGTTGAGAGTTGTTGTGTTTGAAGCCCTTTTTCACCAGTTTTATTCTTCGTATCCAGGCACCTTTTACTCTTTTATTCATGGGAAACCTATGCAACATAACAGTACGTCCATTTACTTTTTTCCATCGATAATTGGAGCATACGGTACAATAATGTCGCTTTGTTGGTGTAAAATCTTCCATTTTGAGAAAACCACTCCGGAAGTAGTTGAAAACGGTGCGTAGTCCTTTATTGGTTTCTATTTCTAGAGAGTACGGCAAAGGGAAGTAAAAAATCCAAGAACGATAACACCTTTCCGGACAGGGCTATTATCAAGAATTAAAGTATTTATTCCTGTTAATTATAGAATAATGTTTTACAAAGCCTATGTCCAACCACATCTTGACTATTGTAGTATCATTTGGGGTAGTACAAAACAATCAAATATCCAGGTTTTAGTGCGATTACAACGAAGAGCATGTCGTATCATTCTAGGTGAACAATATACCACTTTAAGCGAGGCTTTAAATATAATTAATTCTCTTAATATTGAACAGAGTGTTTCACTTTATAAAGCCAAATTTATGTACAGGGTATCGCAAAATGCAGTCCCGTCATATATTCAAAATATGTTCAATTACAATGTCAGGCGTCCAAATCATTTACGTTCTTCAAATAAATCAGATTTTTTAATACCCAAACCAAATATAGAACTTTTTAAAGGGAGTATGTCTTACTCTGGGGTAAAAGTATGGAATAACATTCCAAATGAAATAAGACAGAGCGAAAGTATTAAAAGTTTCACAGTTAATTATACTAAGTGGATAAATTCGAATCAACAGTCATAAAGCTTAAATTGTAAATATGGCCATATGTAAGTCTGTAAGTTAAACCTCTGCCGCCATATGTATGTACATGTATTATGTTGTTGTGTAACATTGTTATCATGTTGATCATGTTTATGAATAATGCTAACTTTGAATTTGTTATGCTGATTGTTATATTGCTATATAATTATGTATTTGTATGTATGTAAATACTGCTTTAGAGGGCCCCAAGGAAGATTAGTTTATACTAATTGGGTTACCCTCTGTAAATAAAGACTTTCATTCATTCATTCATTCATTGGAAATATCAGATTTTTAAAAGACCTGTTAGGTTAGACAATGCTGTCATTACATAATTTATCGATTTATAATTTATTTCTTAATTGAATAATTTGCCCATCGGGACTACCCAGACACAGACTTTTTTAGCAGATTTATCTGTAGATTTTTTCACATCCTCTCCCTAATCCGAGCCTTCTTGGACCTTACCAATACCAGCCCTTTTTACGATTTTGATATTTCAACTGGCTGTGTATGTTGCCCACATTTGGCTCCCCCCCTCCCCCCACACACATTTGGCTGTGTCCCCCACACCCCAAAAAAAAGAAGGCTTTTGGGTCAGAGAAGGCTCGGAGTGACAGTGGAAACTAAAATGCAATAAATGATTGACGGGGTGTTCTGGGAGATAATTCAGTATCTATGCGCACCTACAATCGGCCGTTTTCCAGTTTCGAATCGTTATTATTCAAGCATCATATCCACTGAGTGTCACACATGTTGTTTTCAGGCTCCAACACAAATTCCATGTCGGTCGCAATTTATTTATTATTAATTTATTTTGACACATCGCGCCGAAGTTTACGTTGTGAGTGGGGCTTCCCCAACAATACACAGTCTAACCAATCAAAACGTCTCTTTTGACACAGAACGTTTTCGGGAGGCCAGGGAACCAGGCTAGCGCAGTAGGGGGAAGGGTACCAAGTTCAAACTTGATGAAGTATAAACAGGCCGTTAAACACTATTGATTGGATTTTAATTTTTAAACATAAAGAATAATGGAGAAAAGAAAAAAATACTCAGACTCAGCTGATCTTCCATATGGATTTATAGAAAATATAGGAATGGTGTCAACATGGAGTTTATCCACGTTAAACCAAATTGGTGTTTCAGATAATCTGGATTTTGACGTTAGTGAAACATTACAAAACACGCAGGTAGAGTTAGAGCAGGTTATACTGCAACTGCAAAAAAACGTCGAGCTGTTGGAGAGTCGTTTTATTATGAAGGAATGAAAACCCACTAATCGTTTCCATAATCTCGATGAATGAACTATATCGCTTCTGCAAGGGACGCAGTCAACAATTATATGAATGAAAAGGTTCAGAAATCACGTAAACTTTCTTTAACATAATGTTTATGACATAATTAGTCAAAATTTAAAAACTTCACAGCATTTTGTCAAGGCAGTATAGTAAACTGAACACTTTTATTGTTTCTGATCAGCGTATAGCCTCAATTCTGAAAACTTTAAACAAACTTCTGTATTAAAGATTTATGAATTGTATTTCTTTTTAAGTACCTTTTTGCTTGCTTATTTATCATTTTTATCATTTAATTTCAGCCGTGGTGTTCACAAAATCTACACGGTGGTCATACAGAGCGTCAAAATAAACAGTCATCTAAACTTGTATTTTGGATTATGGACAAGGAAGTAAATAAAAAAAACAAAAGACATCGCTGATAAACAAAGTGAAGAAATTGATGTAAGTGTTGCAGATCTGTCGTCTACCTGTATAGGCAAAATTTATATCTTGCAGGAGCTTGTGTGCAAAAATAGCTAAAAGGTTAAAGGAGTCAAGTTTTAAACCTGCATGGCCGGTAGGAGCTACACACATCATATAAAGGCAGGACCGAGAGTCAATTTTCAGTGTAATTCCTCCAGTGTTTAAGAAGAAATTTCCACGTCTTACTGCAATTATCAACTGTTTTGAAATATTCATTGAAGATCCTAGAAATCCACTGGCACGGGCACAGTGTTATAGTTCATACAAGAAAAATACTGTACCATTAAAGTTTTTGATCTCGTGCACACCGGTAGGTCGAATCAGCTTCATATCAAAGGCATTGGGTGACACAGCATCCGACGTGAAAATTGTTTGTGAGTCCGGTTTTGCAGCACGTATCACTTGCCAGGGGAACAGATACTAGCTGATTGCGGTTTCACACTTAAAGACGACTTCGCAGCAAAATATAGTGCAGAACTTTTTACACCATCCTTTACTGAAGGACAAAAACAAATGCCTGCTAGAGATCTCGAGAACTCAAATAAGATTTCGTCAGTACGAATTCACATAGAGCGTGTGATAGGATTACTTAAGAACCGGTTTAAGATATTGAAAGGAATAATGCCAGTTCGATTTGTACAAAGTATCAAACATGAAAATCTGGAATCAACTTTGTCCAGTTGTGATAAGATTCTAAAAGTCTGTTCAGCACTTGTTAATCTTGGTACAGGCATTGTATTCGAAGAGTAGGGATGTGTTTCAGTACGGCAGTTCATGTGATCGTGTGTTAGTATTACAGCATGTATTCATTGTCCGAACAATTATGAACTGTTGGAATTATCCAATTCAATTTACAAATTTTAAAGGGACACTTAACAATCTTGAAGTGTTCTAACAAACTTTGAAAATAGTGTCTACATCCATTTATCCATATCATTTTTTAGGTTTAAATATATTATTGGTAAAATATTATCAACAAATAATAATATGCGAAAACAATTTGCTTTAGACTATTCTTATAGTTAATTTCTAATTTTATATGATATAATGATTGAACAAATGCAATTTATGTAGAAAAACTAACGGGACGCCGTGAGCTTTTCAGAAATCAAGATTTTCATAAGTCCCTTTAAACTGGAAATAGGTGTTTGTTATTAATTTGTACTGCTTGATAAATGTCTTCTAAGAAACAGACAAAGTGCAACACAGGTTTTATAAAAAAAAAAGAAGACAAAACACAATGTTATTTTTTTAAGCTGTATTTATTTTAAGACGTGTTTTTTTTTATTTATTGTTGATGCTGCATTGAAAAAGCATAAAAATGCAAATGCGATAAGAAACTGTGACATGGATCCACATATCCTTAGGCAACAACTCAGCAACAAAGTGTCTCATTGCAAAAACGAGCACTCAAATTGCCATACATCTATCTAGGTGTCAAAAAGATAAAAACTATGAGCCTTTAAGAACAGTTGTGACAAGAAGCTATGGGATCCTATACAAAACCAAATATCATCTTGGAGCAGCTATAAGAGACGTCATGACCCTAGAGCTGGAAAATTGTTGCAAAGTGTGATTGAGCATTTTGTGATATTTAAAAGCCCAGATGACTATTCTTGCAAGGGATACATTATACGTTGAAAGCTTCAACAATGTGATGAATGTCTTTCAGGACAAAAGAATTGCATTCAGCGACCTAACGTATCTTGTTCGTTCACAGTTGACTGTTCTTCACTGGAATGAAAACGCTGCCAGGGAATACACATCCGTTTGGAATCCTCGAGATCCAAGAGCCCCGCGACCTGATTATCCAACAACCTGATATTTTGAACCCCATGACCATAGCAAAAAAAAATGCGTCTAAGCAGCCCCCGTCTAGCTCCCTTCTAGAATGTGATGTAATCACAGAAGAGCAAATGTTGAGATGTGGTGGGGACGAACTTGGATTATACGTCCCTATGTCTATCTGCCAAAAAATTTGGTTTAACTAATATTTTAATATCGCCATTTTACTGAACGGCAACATTGATATGCACGAAATGACCACAGGAAGCATGCTCAAAGTGAGTGAAAATGGCATGATACAGTCTCAGTCGAGAATGCTGCAAGAAAAAGTAAAAAACATTAAAAATGGACCGATGCATTTCTCATATTTGTGAGTATTTATGCCAAGACTGCAATTAACAAGGTTTCAGAACTGTTCCAATATATGTCTATCATACGAGAGGCAGCTTCTCGATATCCGGGGTCATTTGGCTGGCGCTTATACGACGAGCAGTTCAGGCTTAGACAGTCATCATTCCCACAGCCTTATGGGAAAAATAAATTCAGACCTGTGGTTGCGAGTCATGACTGCACCTCATGCACAAATAAGTCATATGAAAAAATCTAATACCCCATGTTTTGCCTTTAACAGGGGGTACTGTCGATTTAGTCCCTGCAAATACGACCATTATTGCTCTAAATGCAATGCAGCGTCACATGGGGAGTCTCATTGTTTCCATGTCCAAGGGTATAACCCTTCATATACGGCACGTAACACCGAGGGCACAGGTCACACATATGTTTCGAACAATGCACGGGGCAGTTTGAAAGCAACTCACACCCCTAATGCTTTTCGAGGCCGTAGACCATATAGTAGAAGGGGAGGGAGAACAAGCCCCAGTAACTTTTAAACATGAAAAAAAAATTCTCTTTGGCTCGGTCACCTATTAATGTTCTTGAACTTGAGGCAAGACTGGTATTATTTGACCACACAGATGCTATTTACATTCTGAACGGTTTTTAAAAAAGGATTCCCATTACATTATGAGGGCCCAGACACCCATCTGAAGCAAACAATTTAAAATCAGCCCTGCAACATCCCGATATCGTAATTAAAAAAAAATAAAAATAGGATGTGGATAGAGATTTTACATCAGTTTCAATGTGGGAAAGCGTGAGAAATCCGAGAAGAAAAACAGGACAGAAAAACCACAAGCCAATAACACTCAATTTCAAGGCAGCTGTGTGGAACAAAGTCATGAATATTATGTATAGGACAAATGAATGTTTGAGCAGTAAATGTCATTCATAGCTTTAATAATGAACAAGAGGTCAATGACCTTGAAGCTCTACTGATTGATTTTAATTTCAGGAAGTAGTCGCTACAGACTTGTTTTTTAAAAAATTATTTTTAGCCATGGCGGCCATCTTGAATTTCCGGCCGACCTGAAATTTTGCTAAGATCAATTAGACATCAAGAGCAACATCTCTGTGAAGTTTCATGAAAATCCGTCAAGTAGTTTCAGAGGAATAGTCGCTACATGTTTTCATTATATAACTCTATGTAAACAAAGATGGCCACTGACAGCCATGTTTAACATCGAATCAAATCGATTTTTGACAAGGACTAACATCATGTCATGCTGATCATTTTACAAAAAGTCCCATATCAATATCACTTATAGTTTTCAAGAAGTAGTCGCTACAAACTTGTATTTTGAAAATCTATCTTTAGCCATGGCAGCCATCTTGAATATTCAATCGACCTGAAATTTTGCTAGGATCAATTAGACATCAAGAGCAACAATCCTGTGAAGTTTCATGAAAATCCGTCAAGTAGTTTCAGAGGAGTAGTCGCTACAAGTTTTCATCATATAACTCTATGTAAACAAAGATGGCCACTGGCAGCCATGTTTAACGTCGAATCAAAATAATGTTTAACTCTGATAACCATTATGTCATGCAGATCATTTTACAAAAAGTCCCATATCAATATCACTTATAGTTTTCAAGACGTAGTCGCTACAAACTTCTTTTTTAAAAATCTATTTTTAGCTGTGGCGGCCATCTCGAATTTCTGGCCGACCTGAAATTTTGCTAGGATCAATTAGACATAAAGAGCAACATTCCTGTAAAGTTTCATGAAAATCCGCCAAGTAGTTTCAAAGGAGTAGTCGCTACAAGTTTTTACTATATAACTCTATGTAAACAAAGATGGCCACTGGCAGCCATGTTTAACGTTGAATCAAAACAATTTTTGACAAGGACCAACATCATATCATGCTGATCATTTTAGAAAAAGTCCCATATCAATATCACTTATAGTTTTCAAGAAGCAGTCGCTACAAACTTGTATTTTGAAAACCTATTTTTAGATCTGGCGGCCATCTTGGATTTCACATCAACATGAATTTTTGCTAGGATCAACTAGACTTCATGGGCAACATTTCTGTAAAGTTTCATCAAAATCCATTCAGTAGTTTCAGAGGAGTAGTCGCTACGGACAGACGGACAGACGGACGGACAGACGGACGGACAGACGTCCGGACGGACGCGGACGCCGCACCACGGCATAAGCTCTGCTGATCTCTGATCAGTCGAGCTAAAAATGTGTTTTACTGGTAAGTGTCCTTTTTATCAAATATTCATCACTATGTATTTAAAATGTGTCAACAGGTTTGACAATATGAAAATCAATACTCTATGCTGGTCATAGATATTTATTATAACGGAGATGGACACTTAAACTCTCTAAAGCGAACACTGCAGTATATGTTTACCAATACAACAGCTGACTGCTGGTCTGAAACGCCTTTAACTTGGTCGGTTCGGTAGACTCTACCGGACGCTGGGGTTTAAAGTAACTTCCAGGTTAGGTAAGTGTGGGTTTGTTTTTGCTTTATGTTTGGTTTGGCTCACTATTTTTTGTATTATCCCAACATTTTGCCTGAAAGGAGCCCCATGTTCCCATGTATTTCATTTCTGCAATGAACACTGCTATTATATTGATCCAGGCTAGCATAAATCTTCTTTTTTTATTTCTATTACACAAATTAATCCGTAAAAATTAAATACGTTAGTAACAAAAAGATATCCATCATACCAGCCATCAACCAATATCGCCCTTCAAGTTAAGCCTTCAAAACATCTCTAAATAAATACTAATTGTTATTATTATTACATTATCTCAATCCATTCCAAAGTTACAGAGTGGACACATAGACTACAGGAGAAGAGCCATTCCTAATATTTAGCAGATGAAATGATGTGACATTGCACTTATCCATAAGACGATAAAATCTTTCATTTGGTGAAAATCGAAAATTCCAAGTTTAACTGTTCTGATTAAACAGTGAGGCCAACGTTTGGAATCTGACCTTTTACCAATGATTGATTATTTTTCTTACATAGCATTGACAGCCAAAAAAATGCTAAAAATTGCATTACCTAGGATTATTTATTTCATTAAACCATATAAAACACAAGTTATAGTATAAAATATTAAAATATCTTCAGCAACAATGATAAATGGAATCCTTGAAGCAAACCTATCAACAACTCACATGCATACGATATTACTATGTTTATATGAATACACAAACTGCATATTTACACACATTTTCACTAAAAAATCACTGTTTCTTATTTCAAAAAACCACCCAATGCATTAGTTACATTCTACCTTCAATAAACAAATAAAAACAAGAAAATTATACCAATTTCTCTTTTCTGTATCACTTCTGCATCCTGAATCTTTATCTTTACATCTTCCTTTCCTTCAGCATCATCATTCAGTATGTCCGGGCAAACAAACATCATATCACCTTGAGCACATCTATCTGTTTCATCACTTATTCTACCTTACCTTTTCTCTTCCATCTGTTCTACCTGGGATTTCACAAGCTGCAAGCATCTAGATCCCTAAATCCTGGAGTACAACTCTTTTACAATGTTCAGTACTTCTCGAACTATATTCCGCAGTGTTCATTTCTAGATCCCCAAATCCTGCAGTTAACTTCTTTGCAGTGTTCAGTAATTTTGGAACTATACTCCGCAGTTTATATTTCTAGATCTCCAAGTCCTGGAGTTAACTTCTTTGCAGTATTCAGTACTTCTGTGACTATATTCCGCATTATTTATTTTTTTCTAGATCCCTAAATCCTGGAGTAAACTTTTTTTACAACGTTCAGTACTTCTGGAACTATATTCCGCAGTGTCCATTTCTAGATCCCCAAATCCTGCAGTAAACTTCCTTACAATGTTCAGTACATCCGGTGAATATATTCTGTAGTATTAATTTCTAGATCCCGAAATCCAGGACAAAACTTCTTTACAATGTTCAGTACTTCTGTGACTATATTCTGCGGTTTTTATTTCTAGATCCCGAAATCCTGGAATAGGATAAAACTTCTTAACGATGTTCAGTACATCTGATGACTGCTTCTTAAAAATCCAGAGATTAGTCCATCATTACTTATCAACTATTACTTGTCCGACACTTCTTGACGGCCATATGTACGTTTGATAACCAATATGACATATAAAGTGTGACAAAGTATTTATCACTGAAACTGCATACATAACCTGGGTAAAGACGGGCTCACATTAATGGTGTATAGGCTCAAAGTTGACACTTTTGGATGGATCTGTTGGAAAGACCACTTGAGCCTGAGTCATTATTCTCTTCAATCCCTGAAAATAAATGTGAGATCTTTATCAAAACAAAACACTTACATTTTACATGTTTAATTTAATAACAAACAGAATAAGAATGAACAAGAATTTGTTAAAGAGATTATTTATTTTTGAAGTAACCTACTGTTCATGCATTATTTGATATGTTTGAACCTATAAACACATTCGGTAAGACGAGAAAAACAGTTAACTATATTTTATGAATAACAGAGATTATTTGTGCTTATAAGCATTTATTTCCCTCACTGTGTTGCACAAGGCCTTTTAGCAGTTTAAAAGTCTCATCCAATCTTGGTAGGAAATACTTTTTTAAATATTTTTATATTTAACCCAAATGGGACAGCAATGCTATTACTGGGTGATTGTGCCACGATGCTAACCATTACACCATGGAGCTACCATAATTATAGATTATTTAACAGCTGGATTCGCATATAGGTAAATCTTTCACAAGATGGTAGGTATGTGGTTCTTTTCAAGAAAGAGTGGATGATAGTGAGTGAAAGAGAAAACATGCCTTCTATAAAGTGAATGATTTTCATATAATCAAACCCAGCAGTTAAATAATCTGTTTATTACATTTTAAATGACTTTGTGTATGATTGTTGAATGTTATCTGTGGATGATGTTAATGCCTGCATCACTCTACTGACTTCATGACTCTACATCATACTTATTTTTGCGTTTGGCGTTAACTAGCAAATATTTAGCTATTATGAATTTTCTATCACAGAGAAATCCCTATCTTTCACCCATAGAAATGCAATAAAAATATTTAACTGTATTTCTAATATATATTTCAAATCAACATATACATATGTAGCCTATATGAGCGAAATTTAGGCAACCATTTCTATACATACCTGGATATATTTCCTCTGAGTTTCATCGTTAAGTACATGGGCGACGTATCTAGACGAGATCTTTTCTCTGCCAGTACGAGCGTGAATACCGACCATAGTGACACCAATAGGCCAGGGGGCATTACCTATAGCCATCTCCAAGTACGCATCATTGGCCTACAGTACAGTAATAAATGAAATATAAACAAGTACGCATCATTGGCCTACAGTAATAAATGCAATATAAACAAGTACGCATCATTGGCCTACAGTAATAAATGCAATATAAACAAGTACGCATCATTGGCCTACAGTAATAAATGCAATATAAACAAGTACGCATCATTGGCCTACAGTAATAAATGCAATATAAACAAGTACGCATCATTGGCCTACAGTAATAAATGCAATATAAACAAGTACGCATCATTGGACTACAGTAATAAATGCAATATAAACAAGTACGCATCATTGGCCTACAGTAATAAATGCAATATAAACAAGTACGCATCATTGGACTACAGTAATAAATGCAATATAAACAAGTACGCATCATTGGCCTACAGTAATAAATGCAATATAAACAAGTACGCATCATTGGCCTACAGTAATAAATGCAATATAAACAAGTACGCATCATTGGCCTACAGTAATAAATGCAATATAAACAAGTACGCATCATTGGCCTACAGTAATAAATGCAATATAAACAAGTACGCATCATTGGCCTACAGTAATAAATGCAATATAAACAAGTACGCATCATTGGCCTACAGTAATAAATGCAATATAAACAAGTACGCATAATTGGCCTACAGTAATAAATGCAATATAAACAAGTACCCATCATTGGCCTACAGTAATAAATGAAATATAAACAAGTATGCATCATTGGCCTACAGTAATAAATGCAGTATAAACAAGTATGCATCATTGGCCTACAGTAACAAATGCAATACAAACAAGTATGCATCAAGGACAATGTAAGTACAGTATATATGATCACTTGTAAAGATTTACCGAGATTTATGAGGGATGGAAGAGTGATAAATATTTCCCACTAGATGGATGTTATGGAACTTCTTCCTACTTTCTTACAATTCAAAAACTAAATAATCGGGGCTGAAAGATGTGTGCGTTAGCGAAGTCAGACGTTAGAAAATTGACATGAATGAAGAAGTGACATATTATAGTGTCAACGTCATGTTAGGGCTATTCCATTAAAACATACCAGGGGGTAGCGGACGGTAATTTATAGAAAATACATGATAGGGTGCCTTGTCTCATAAATCGCATCTATGGTACCGTCCTAACACAGGAAAATCGCATCTACAGGTGGGTGGGTAAATCTCACACAAAAACAATTGAGTTGTGGGGAATGGGGGGTATGTGAAATAAATCAATCAAGATGGGGTCTCAAACATTTTTAATGGGTGTTTTTCATGTTAAAAAACACATTTTTTTCTCGAATACTCGTTGATAAGCAGACTGTTGTTAGGTGTTGTTGCTTCTAAAAATAGAATGAATTCAAGAACGACAACTCCTACGAAATTTCGTACTTCGTACTCAATTAGATTCATACTATTGTACATCGTACTCAGTTTGATTCATACTATTGGTTATATTGCAGAGGGGAAGTTATTAGCCAGCCAACCATGCAGCCGTCTTTTGCATGGCCGTTTTTGAAAAATCGCGGCCAATATTTGGTGGAGTGGGTGGGGTATAAATAAAAAAAATAAAAATAAAAGATTTTTTTTTTTTTGGTTTACTCTTACTTTTTCAATATTGTTATGTTTTGTAAGTACAAAAATATAACAACGGACTTTAAAGGGACACTGTCTGTAAGTATTAAAGCAGACTATTGAGCATAACCAGATAACAGTAAAATGAACAGTGAAAACATAAGGATAGACCCAAATAATTCTAGTAATAAATTGTTGTTTGTTAACATTGCTGGGTTTAATTTAGAGCTACAGAACTCTACACTACTGGGTTTTACCCATGAGTTTAATTTAAGTGTGTGGTTTAAGCCCAAAAAGCGGTACTTTTTTTTTGTACCAATATTGAATTCAAGCAAATGATCTTGTTTTTAGAATAGTAAATATTGAATAATGGTAGGTGTTTAATTATTTTGTGCTTTATAAGTTTAAGGTTGCAGACAGTGTACCTTTAATATATGCTAATTTCCATATTTTTTTTTTATTTGATGGGTGGTTTGGTCCACTTTTTTTTTTATTTAGATGGGTGGTGGGGCCCGATATTTAATATTTTGGTCTTTATTTTTTTATTGATGGATGGTGCGGTCCCCTATTTATATTTTTGATGGGCAGTTGGGTCGATACTATTTTTTTTTTTGAATGAGTCATGGGGGTCCGCAGAATTTTTATTTCATCGGTGGTAGAGGTCTTGAAAAGGTGTCCCCCGACAACAACACCCTCCTCCACCACCACCTATACATTTAATTCTGGAATTGCCCTAATGACTTGTGTATGTTAAAAGAGCACATTCACAGGTAAACAGTCATTACGTCAATGCATAATGTATGCATTACATAGCTATTCCACGTGAAACAAAATTAATTCAGCACTTGTTAACATATTTGTTAGTGGGTGGGGAATATGTTTTGTCAATTAAAATGGAATTTTACTTGTCTTTCCACTAAAAATATGCAAGTCATTACTGTTTCACTGGCACATAGCTTACATGGGATCAGGTCAGGGTCTTCCACAGGCCATTTAAGAGCATATTCCCCCTATCCCTTAATTCTAAAATCTAATTTCCCCCTACTCCTTAATTGACCCCCTATCCTTTAATCTCTCTGCCCTATCCCTTTAAAAACAACAATAAACCTACAAAATGCATTATACTTGTCTATAAATAGCTCCTTGTAGGCTATACTTCTTAAAACCCCTTTTATTTACAGTTGAAATATACTTCAAATTGCATCTACATAAATCATGATCCCTAAAAATATTGGTCACTCGAAGGGTAACTCAATCGCACACCCATCCCATGATATTCACATTTAATTTCCCCTATCCCTTAAATTATTTCTGTGGAAGACCCTGCAGGTGGTGATGTAAATTAAGCACTGCCCGGGTTGATCCCCACTGCATGGGCTGCTCGATTCATTTCTGCACATCATGCAAAGAACACTTCAAATGGCAGAAAAAGTTCTAACGAGTTAAAATTCTAATGGTGGGGGGTATCTGATCATGCAAAGAACACTTAAAATTCAATTTGTGGGGGTATCTGGGGGAGTTAAAATTCTGTTGGGGGGGGAGGGGGTGCTGGGCGGGTGACTGTCGTTCTTCAGCGCGCTCTGATGCAAAGTATGTCAAATAGACCGCGTGTAGTTATTGAATTAAAGGGACATTTGCTCGTAATTTAAAATGTAATATATATATAAGTTAATCAACATTGTTTTCGTATTATGGATATAATTCCTTCTCGTATTATGGAATATAATTCCTTCGGCAAGTTCACATATCACATATCAAGATATGTGAACTGGCCGAAGAAATTATATCCCGTTATATGTCTAATAATGTGAATTAACTAGAACTATCACTGAAGGTGATGAATACCCCAACAAACAATTTTTTTAGTAAGATCAGAGGCAACAAGCCCAAGGGCGATTACTCAACAAGGAAATGAATGAGGCAAATAAACTTTATGTCACGCACATCTACACTTGATTTGATCATATATAGAAAGTTTCAGTTCAATTCCATGAAAGCTGTAGAAGTAGTTCGCCTCATAAGATTGCATAAATGCTATATAGTACATCACAAAGTCCAAGGACGATAACGCTGCATGGCAATGAGGGAGCCAACAAAATTTAAGTTAACCACAGCTACACTTGATGCTGAACATGTATAGAAAGTTTCAGTTCAAGACCTTGAAAACTGTAGTAGTAGTTCGGGTCACAAGATTGCATAAATGCTAAATGATATATAGTATATCACAAAGTCCAAGAGCAATAACTCCGTATGGCATTTAGCGAGCCATAAGAAATGTATGTCGCCCACTTATACACTTGATGCTGATTATGTATACAAAGTTTCAGTTCAATATGTTGAAAATTGTAGAAGAAGTTGTCACAAGTAAGAGTTTATGTGACGTTAACGTTCGTGACGCTACGTGACGGACAGTGTGATTCCTATATAGCCCCCGCAAACAAAGTTATATAATAACAATAGAAAACAAGCTTTAAATAGGTAATAGGCATATATATTCTGGAAGTGAAGAATACTTGAATTTAAGAAATATCATTGCTTGGAATCTTCATATCTAATGGTCAGAAATGTATGTGGTTCACTTGAACAGTAACAGCTGGTGGATTGAATACATCTAAAAAAAATACTTAAAACATTGGAATGCACTGTTGTTGATGTTGTTGTATAGACCACTATAAACCTTTCACTGCTGAGGTCATGAGTTTGAATCCCAGCTTCACCTGCAGATTGTTAGTGAGAACATTCAATAGTTAAGACTTAAGTGCAGGAAATGGGTGGTTGCTCAAATTCATGAGTCTGAGTACACAACCCTTCATCCAACAATAAAAGCCTCCATCAGTCACATATATACATTAAACTTAAATACATTTTTGGCAACTTCCAAATCATTAATTAAAAAAGTACACGATTAAACAATAAAAATACATGGGTGGTTGTCTTCCATGTCATTTTACTTCTATGGGTGGTCATATCAATATGAAAATTGCATCTATAGGTGGGCGGTTAAATTTAAAAGTGCCTTCCGCTACCCCCTGGTATGTTTTAATTGAATAGCCCTTATCCATTTGTTTCGAAAATTGTCCATCATAACATTGAAAAGATTTCAGTCATCAATTTGTTAAACTTCAATCCTATAAGAAGCATAAGAGCATATGGCCAATAAATACATACCTTCATGTATTCTCTGTCGAGCATATGGCCAATAAATACATACCTTCATATATTCTCTGTCGAGCATATGGCTAATAAATACATACCTTCATATATTCTCTGTCGAGCATATGGCCAATAAATACATACCTTCATATATTCTCTGTCGAGCATATGGCCAATTATCTGAACTAAGCATTCCATTATGTCTTCCTGCATTTTCTACAAAATATATTACACAGTTATCTTACTAGTGTAGTTATTATGGGCTGGCATGGATGGAATAAAATACTTTTGCACAAGATCCTAAAACTTAACATTTCTTCTTACCATTGACTCGGAGACATGACTGTTTTTTGATTTTATAATTAAGTGAACAGTGCCTTTAGTAATGAATACTATTGTTTTCAATATAAGGCCACGATTTTTTTTTCTCTTGGTTTACGGATTTTTTATTATTTTTTTACGCTCGGTCGGATGGGGAAAAAAAAAAGAAAAAAAAGAAAAAAAAAGTTAAATCTGTTTCTAAGTACAAATTTCAAACATGGTGACCATGTTTCTCATATAAAACCGTAAGTTTATACAACACAAAATGTATTTAAATCGTTGAATATTCTTTTAATATTCCCAATCATGAAATTTCTGTTTTCACGCCCGGATGGAGTGCCCGGATGTGTTGAAATCAAGTTACCTTGGTGAACAAGGGAGATTACTCTATGTTCCTCATACAGGGAAATGGCGGATAGTGATGGCGCGCCGTTTGCGTTCGAAATTTCGATGTTTTGATAGATATATGCTGTTGTTTGACCTGGTATTATTGTATACTAGAAAATTGTTTCACCCTTTTCAAAATTTTATTTATTTTTTCTTCATCTGGCGTTGAAATGCGGCCGGCTGTGAAAAAAAACACAGATGTTCAAAAAAAAAAAAAATTCCAATCTCTCGAAAAATGGGGGCGGTCGGATCCGTAAACCAAGAGGAAAAAAAAAAGTTGCCTAAATGTCTTTTGTTTGGTTTTATAAATCTTGGTAGCTTTTCTAGAAATTAATTCCGAGTTCGAATTTGGATCGACACCCAACCATAATTCCATTTCGCCTCCAGTAGGAATATTTTGATGTTTCAAAGGCGAGAAATAATTGTGTAAATTGAATCTTCCACAAATGAGATCAAAAAGTACATGACTGAAGTATAATATCCATGTACCTTATTTTTCAGTTTCCTGAACATGGGTTTCATGTATGATACAGTCTGTGCGTGCATAGCACTGTTCATTTTTCCTTTCAGGCTTCTCCTCTCCTCGTCTGACTGCTTGTTGATATCCGTACCCCATTCTTTCAACACAAACTATCAATACATACAAAATATATGGTTTATATTTAGGTATACTATTTTATAACAAAAATAGCTGATAATATAATATATAATATATATTTTTTCATAAAAATATAAAATAACCTTTTTTTCCCCATAAAATAACAAACTATCTGTAAATGTTGGAATACTAGATGATAAATACTAGACGATAAATGATATATGGTAAATTATTATTAATCCACGAAGATGAAATATGAATAAATTAAAACTTCCTGGGAAAAAACAACACTCGTCCTAGAATAATGGCTAAATGGCCTAGGTCCAGTAAATATGGGTATTACCATCAACAATCAGCCAAGAAAATCCATTTTCCAACTTATTTTCTAATAAATCTTACTGCCGGTGTTGAGCTGGTGCCTTCTTATCCATTCATGCATCAAATAGTGGTAAAATGTCTGATAAAATAGCCCCAAATATTACTCTTAATTCACCTGAAAGTTCTGCAATATTTCCTAAGTATTTCATCACTGGCAAGTTGCTTATTTAAATGTGTTGTCTTCAAAATAATTAGAAACAGTATTTGACATTTTGCATCCTTATTTTTACATTTTATTAAAAGACGCTTTCATTAACTACGAAAATACATTGTCATGCATCTAAATGCAATTGATGGCGACAGAAAGGTAAACATTTGCATTTTCTACTTGGTATAGACTTTTGTATCTTGAGATCAGATGAAATAATACAAGAATATGCATGTATTTGATATACAATTAGGTATTCCTGATTTTGCTTGTGGTTTGGTACGCACCGATTTGGTTTTAATTGCATTTTAATGAATTTTAATAGCACAACATAACACATATACGCTGCTTATCTGTTGCTCTGAATGAATGTACTCATGTTCAAAATATGTTATGTGAATCCAAGAAAGTCAAGAGAGCGTTTTAATAGTAGCCTGGGTTTTTAAAAACTGTTTTATCACAGATATTGACAGTCTAACATCAAAATGGGCATACAACATGGACGGCCTACCACTAAGCCACGGCTGCGGTTATATTTATTCTTTAAGGGTATGTAAAAACTAATTCAGCAATAATATGCCTTACCTTAAGAAATCTAAGTATGATGTCCTGGTCTTTATTGCTGTCTCCCTTTCCAAGTTCCTCTTTCATTTTCTGCAAGAAATGCAAATTGTTTTGTTATTATAAATGCAATACAAACTGAACAACTTTCAGCATACAAATTGTGGATTAAAAGGCTATGTATGACTAAACTGTTACAAAAGTGAATTCTGTTGTGTCGCAGCTACAGCCATGTTATTCTAGATTATGATCAGAAACCAGGGTGTTGTTTCTTTTCGGAAATAGGGGAAAACTTCAGGCCCTTCAATAGGACAAGAAATCCGCAGATTCACATGTCGCGCCTAACGGGGGTGGGACTTAAAAATAAAAAAGGTCACTGATGCTTAAATGAAACAATAGATTTTACAGTTTGCTGAGATGACATTTAAGTGCATTTGTTTAAAATCAAAATGCCATTCTATTAAAAACCAGAAGCCCAAGAGGGCTTGTGGACGCTCTACTTGTTAAAACGGCTCTTATATAAAAGGTTGTCGACATAAAATACCCATCAGTACTTCTTTTAAAACATTGCAAAAACAACAGGGATCTCACCTGGTAATCATGGGCAATAAGTCTGCTATGTCTAGTCTGGCATGGGTATTTTTTACTCCGCCATTACTGGTCCAATCTGGCTTGTTTTCGAATAATAACAAGAGGCCCAAGAGGGCCTGTGGACGCTCTACTTGCTCTACTTGCTCAAGATAAAGTTTATGTATAAGGGGCCATTAGTCTTTCAAAAATCATTCAACCAGAACATGGTGATGACATATGCAACTAGGCTTGGTACTGATCATCACTGCAAAGCTTCGCTGAAATCCAACCAGACGTTCAGGAGAACTAGTCTAGACAAAGTTAGTGTATTAAAACCTTTAAGGGCTCATAACTCTGCCAAAATTCATTCAACCAGAACATGGCAATGACAGGTGCAACTAGGCTTAGTACTGATCATCCTCGCCAAGATTCGCTGAAATCTGGCAAAGAGTTCAGAAGAGACTAATCTGGACAAAGTTTGTGTTTTAAAACATTTAAAGGGCCAAAAATCATTCAACCGAAATATGGCGATGATATGCAAAACTAAGCTTGATACTGACCATCCTTGTCAAGTTTCGTCTATATCCAGCCGTTCAGGAGAACTAGCCCGGAAAAAAATTGTGGTATCAAAATCCTTTAAAGGGCCATAACTCTGCCACATATCTGTAAACCGGAACGTGACGATGACATGCACAACTAGGCTTGGTGCTGATCATCCCTGCAAAGTTTCATTGAAATCTGGCGAGGGGTTCAGGAGAAGCAGATCAGACAAAGTTTGTGTATTAAAGGTCCATAATTCTGTCAAAAAATCATTCAACCGGAATACGGCAATGATTTGCACAACTAGACATGGAATTGATCATCCCTCAAAAGCTTAGTTTAAATCCGGCCAGGGGTTCAGGAGAATTAGTCATAACAAAGTTTGTGTATTAAAACCTTTAAAGGGTCATAACTCTGCCAAAAATAATTTAACCGGAACACGGCGATGATTTTGCTCAACTAGACAGGGAATCGATCATCCCTAAAAAGTTTTGTTTAATCCGGCCAAGGGTTCAGGAGAACTAGTCAGAACAAAGTTTGTGTATTAAAACCTTTAAAGGGCTATAACTCCGCCAAATCATTCAACTGGAACACAGTGACTATGAACAACTAGGCTTGGTACTGATCATCCCTGCAAAGTTTCAATGAAATCCGGCCAAATGAAGGCCCATTCGTCTTAATGAGGCCAAGATATAGCATATTTCAGAAAATCAAGGGCCAGATGGTCCAATCTGGATGGTTTTCGAAATTGTCCAAGATTTTATTGATATTAACAATCTGGTAAAGTTACTAAAAGATCGGATGAAAGATGAAGGCCCTATCGTCTTAACGAGGCAAAATATAGGATTTTAACTAAATCAAGGGCCATAACTCCACTGTTACTGGTCCGATCTGGCTGGTTTTCGAACATGACCGAGCTTTCATTGATATTAACAATCTAGTAAAGTTTCATAAAGATTGCATGAAAAATGAAGGCCCTATCTTCTTAACGAGGAAAAATATAGCATTTTTAACTAAATCAAGGGCCATAACTCATCTGTTACTGGTCCGATCTGGCTGGTTTTCGAAATTATCTGAGCTGTCTTTAATATAAACAATCAGGTAAAGTTTTGTAAAGATCAGATGAAAGATGAAGGCCCTGGTCTTCGAATAGTCCGAGCTTTCATTTATATAAACAATCTGGTAAAGTTTGGTAAAGATCGAATGAAAGATAAAAACCCTATCGTCTTAAGGAGTCATAAATATAGCATTTTTAACTAAATCAAGGGCTGTTAATGTTCCGATATAGCTGGTTTTCGAACTTGTCCGAGCTTTCATTTATATAAACAATCTGGTAAAGTTTGGTAAAGATTGGATGAAAGATGAAGGCCTATTGTCTTAACTAGGCAAAATATAGCATTTTTAACTAAATCAAAGGCAATAACTCCGCTGTTAATGGTCCGATCTAGCTGGTTTTCGAACTTGTCCGAGCTTTTATTGGTATTAACAATCTGTGCAAGTTTGGTAAAGATCAAATAATAAATGAAGGTGCTAGAGTGTTCACAAGGCTTAATATGGCATTTTTCAGCAAAACAAGGGCCATAACTCCGGTGAAATTTATCCGATCTGGCTGGTTTTCGAACTTATCCGAGCTTTCATTGATATAAAGACACTGGCAAAGTTTCGTAAAGATTCGATTAATAATGAAGGCCCTAGAGTGTTCACAAGGCAAAAGCTAACGACGGACGGACAACTCGCCATCCCATAAGCTCTGCTTGCCTTTGTAGTGGACAAAAACAAACTGTTTTACTGATTCCAATGTTATTTATTTTTTGCATTAGGTAAAATATTAATAAAGCTAAGAATCTCATCTGTAGCCTATATAAAGTTATGACTTTTTTTTCTTTCCATTAAATGATTATCTGAACTGTAATATGAAACTCAATATCTATATTGAAATTTAACAAGAGGCCCAAAAGGGCCTGTAGACGCTCTACTTGTATGATGGGATTCAAAAACATAAACATGTAAGAGGCCAACCCAAGAAACATGTTTCCTACATATAACTCTATGTAAACGTTGGGTTATAGTGGCGGCCATTTTCAATAATTTTGATTATTTGACGGTAATGAAAAACACAAAGTTGATAAGAGGCTAACCCAAGGAACATGTATATGATATTTCACAAGAATGGAATAAGTGGTTTAGGAGATGTCGTTCGAAATTTCCTTAAATTTGACCTAGTTTTAGCCATTGCGGCCATCTTGGATGACTGGCGGCCGTGAAAACCAAAAATCTTAGAGGGACTATCCCAAATATCATTGTGATTAGGTTTCATCAAAATCCTTCAAGCGGTTTCAGAGAAGATGTCATTTTTAACATTTTCCTATATAACTCTATGTAAATTTGGGGTCGCCATGGTGGCCATTTTGATTATTCGACAATAACAAAAACACAAACTTGATAGAGGCCAACCCAAGGAACATGTATATGATATTTCAGCAGAATGGAATCAGTGGTATCGTCGGAGATGTCGTTTGAAATTTACTTAAATTTGACCTAGTTTTAGCCATGGCGGCCATCTTGGATGACTTGCGGCCGCAAAAAAACACAAATCTGAGAGGGACTATCCCAAATATCATTGTGCTTAAGTTTCTTCAAAAAATTTCAGGCTGTTTCAGAGAAGATGTAATTTTTAACCTTTTCCTATATAACTCTATGTAAACTTTGGGTCGCCGTGGGGGCATTTTGATTATTTGACGATAACGAAAAACACAAACTTGATAGAGGCTAACCCAAGGAACATGTATATGATATTTCAGTGGAATGGAATACGTGGTTTCGGAGATGTCGTTTGAAATTTCCTTAAATTTGACGTAGTTTTAGCCATGGCGGCCATCTTGGATAACTGGCGGCCCCAAAAAACACAAATCTGAGAGGGACTATCCCAAATATCATTGTGATTAAGTTTCATCAAAATCCTTCAAGCGGTTTCAGAGAAGATGTCATTTTTAACCTTTTCCTATATAACTCTATGTAAACTTTGAGTCGCCGTGGCGGCCATTTTGATTATTCGACGATAACGAAAAACACAAACTTGATAGAGGCCAACCCAAGTAACATGTATATGATATTTCAGTAGAATGTAATACGTGGTTTCGGAGATGTCGTTTGAAATTTCCTTAAATTTGACCTAGTTTTAGCCATGGCGGCCATCTTGGATGACTGGCGGCCGCGAAAAACACAAATCTGAGAGGGACCCTCCCAAGTAACATTGTGATGAAGTTACATCAAAATCCTTCAAGCGGTTTCAAGGGCTTCAAGCGGTTTCAGACATCTTCTCTGAAACCACTTATTCCATTCTTGTGAAATATCATATACATGTTCCTTGGGTTAGCCTCCATCTGGCCAGAAGAGCTAAAAATGCAGATGTGATTCTTACTATTGCTACTGTTTCACCCAATGGCAGTCTACAATATATACCACTGAAACATACATTAATTGTCTGAAGAGTAAATAAAGATTGTTTCATTTACTGTGTATAATTAATTGTAATGAGTATGCAAATCCGTTGAAATAAAATGCAGTTTTAACATATATATATTGAAAAATCTAAAGAATTCAGGACTTGTGTCCACATTTTGACAGGGTGACTAGTCCCGGACTTGTGCCTAAAAAAATTATTTGTACAGCCCTGTTGGGAAATGGTGTTTACAAAACATCAGGGGAATTTTCTCAGCCAATGGTGCAGAAAAAAAAATCATCATAAATATAAGCACTTCATTTACCAGAACCAAACCTACAATAAGCAAATACCCGTCCTCAGAGGCTGTATATTACTGCAACTTTTACTACATTACAATTACCTTTCCAAACAAAAACTACTTTTAGCACTCCATCAATTAGTGTGAGTTACTCTTACAAGAGGTCAATGACCTTGAAGCTCTACTGATTGATTTTGATTTCAGGAAGTAGTCGCTACAGACTTGTTTTTTGAAAAATTATTTTTAGCCGTGGCGGCCATCTTGAATTTCCGGCCGACCTGAAATTTTGCTAGGATCAATTAGACATCAAGAGCAACATTCCTGTGAAGTTTCATGAAAATCCGCCAAGTAGTTTCAAAGGAGTAGTCGCTACAAGTTTTTACTATATAACTTTATGTAAACAAAGATGGCCACTGGCAGCCATGTTTAACGTTGAGTCAAAACAATTTTTGACAAGGACCAACATCATATCATGCTCATCATTTTAGAAAAAGTCCCATATCAATATCACTTATAGTTTTCAAGAAGAAGTCCCTACAAACTTGTTTTTTAAAAACCTATTTTTAGATCTGGCGGCCATCTTTGATTTCACATCAACATGAATTTTTGCTAGGATCAACTAGACTTCATGGGCAACATTTCTGTAAAGTTTCATGAAAATCCATTCAGTAGTTTCAGAGGAGTAGTCGCTACAAAAAAAAGTTTACGGACAGACAGACAGACAGACGGACGAACGGACGGACGGACAGACGGACGACGGACGCCGCACTGATCAGTAGAGCTAAAAACCCTTACTGCATGCAGGAGTTATGGAACAGACACGAAATGGGACATACAGACGGACGTATGTCAAACAATATTTCACTATATACACCTACTTCTATGTCTGCCTCTGTTGTGCCATCGTCTTTCACAGACACAACTAGTTTAGTCGAGCCCTCCCCACCACGAGAGTCCTCGCTGTTCTTCTGCATCTCCTGGTAGTATTCCTGGTCAATCTGGTCCATGGCTGCCTTGAAGTCGTTGGCACCTGCACCGCCACCCTGATGTGCAATAGAAATAAATCAGTACAGACTGCGCACACGTTCTTATTCAGGGTTATTGTAATACGGCAAAGGTGAAAAAAGGCTTAAACAAAGTCGGAAGTAAGATAATTTTGCAGGAACTCTGTGTACCCTATGATGTTCCAGTTGTAAATCAGTGAGACCTATGAATCAGTGACTTATCAGTTTTATTACTAGCCTCAATTCAATCTGGTAGTCCCTGGTCAATGTGTCTCATTTTCACATCTCGAAGGTAAAACGGTCCTCCAGTCATGCCTGATTAAACCCAGAGATATTTAGTTATTTCTGCCCTCCAGTCGTGCCTGATTAAACTCAGAGATATTTAGTTATTTCCGCCCTCCAGTCGTGCCCGATTAAACCCAGAGATATTTAGTTATTTCTGCCCTCCAGTCGTGCCTGATTAAACCCAGAGATATTTAGTTATTTCTGCCCTCCAGTCGTGCCTTATAAAACCCAGAGATATTTAGTTATTTCTGCCCTCCAGTCGTGCCTGATTAAACCCAGAGATATTTAGTTATTTCTGCCCTCCAGTCGTGCCTGATTAAACCCAGAGATATTAGTTATTTCTGCCCTCCAGTCGTGCCTGATTAAACCCAGAGATATTTAGTTATTTCTGCCCTCCAGGCGTGCCTGATTAAACCCAGAGATATTAGTTATTTCTGCCCTCCAGTCGTGCCTGATTTAACCCAGAGATATTAGTTATTTCTGCCCTCCAGTCGTGCCTGATTAAACCCAGAGATATGTAGTTATTTCTGCCCTCCAGTTGTGCCTGATTAAACCTGGAGATATTAGTTATTTCTGCCCTCCAGTCGTGCCTGATTAAACCCAGAGATATTTAGTTATTTCTGCCCTCCAGTTGTGCCCGATTAAACCTGGAGATATTCGTTATTTCTGCCCTCCAGTCGTGCCTGATTAAACCCAGAGATATTTAGTTATTTCTGCCCTCCAGTTGTGCCTGATTAAACCCAGAGATATTTCGTTATTTCTGCCCTCCAGTCGTGCCCGATTAAACCTGGAGAGATTTAGTTATTTCTGCCCTCCGGTCGAGCCTGATTAAACCCGGAGATATTTAGTTATTTCTGCCCTCCAGTGATTTCTGCCTTCCAGTCAAGCCTGATTAAACCCAGAGATATGTAGTTATTTCTGCCCTCCAGTCATGCCCAAACCCAGAGATTTTAGTTATTTCTGCCCTCCAGTCATGCCTGATTAAACCCAGAGGTATTTAGTTATTTCTGCCCTCCAGTCATGCCTGATTAAACCCAGAGATATTTAGTTATTTCTGCCCTCCAGTCATACCGGATTTAACCCAGATATTTAGTTATTTCTGCCCTCGAGTCATATCTGATTAAACCCAGAGATATTTAGTTATTTCTGCCCTCCAGTCATGCCTGATTAAACCCAGAGATATTTAGTTATTTCTGCCCTCCAGTCATGCCTGATTAAACCCAGAGATATTTAGTTATTTCTGCCCTCCAGTCATACCTGATTAAACCCAGAGATATTTAGTTATTTCTGCCCTCCAGTCATGCCTGATTAAACCCAGAGATATTTAGTTATTTCTGCCCTCCAGTCATACCTGATTAAACCCAGAGATATTTAGTTATTTCTGCCCTCCAGTCATACCTGATTAAACCAAGTGATATTAAGAAAATACCTATCATATTTTACACTGGTTATTTACAAGCATATTGTTATTAGTTTAAGTTAGTTAGATTCAAATTGATCAAAACAATCGTACATTAACATTAATTATCGATCTGTTAATATTTCTGTTTCAACTTGAAACGGATCCATCTGATTGGTCAATAAATCCCAATCCTTTCAGATTGTGCCAGCGGACTTATAAAGGTTCTGGTCACTGTAAATATATGTAAGTAAATATGCGTCATTTTTGATAATCTTTCAGTCGTCTACAAGAGCTCAATGCTTTCAGTAAGTACAATTTTACCGTGTTAAAATCTGGTTCCGCAGCTTCCAGCTTCTTTAGTCGCGCAAATGCTTCAGCCTCTTCCTCGCCAAACAAAAGAATTGGTTCATGTAACTCTCTCAGTCGCCGAATAACCTGGCAAGAAAAAGCAAGGGAAATTAACACATTAAATAACTCCCAAAGTTACCAAATAATCTAATAAGGAAAAGTAGCACACATAAACATACGGATGACGAGGTGTATAAGTAGTTTACCTAATTTTAGAATGCAAACACTATGGACACAATATAAGCGGCTTTAACCAGCCAGACCAAATCCCAAAACTGGAGCGTCCAATTAAGAGTTACCAACTTACAATTCATTTTACGCATTTAAATCACGAGTATTTTAAGAATCATCAAATAAACCTATACTTTTAATCGGCACATATACATTATAATTATATGACCTGAACACCTGGAGAGTTTTGATACACGGTTTTGTAGTGTAATTTTTCCATTATCTGGAGGGTAAGTGCCTTTAATTATGCACACATTCAAATCCACTTTCCTAAACTGTCGCAATGTTTAAGGTCCAGATTGATTCCGAGTGTGACAAGACAGAACTCGTAGATGTTTTCTCCTACTATAATTTCACATACTTACATCTTTTCTCGGAAGCACCATCTTTTCTGGAGCTTTGACTTTTTGCGAGGATCCCTCACCTTCGGAGTCCTGAAAAAAGGGTTTTATTTGCTAAATCTACATTGACTGTACATTATCAATTTGAGATACTTAAGAAGTTGTGCTACTCACATAGAAGGCAATACTTAGGCCGACCATAAAAAATTGTTGGTTTGCTGTTTCCCTACCTACCCACCAAAAAGGGCCCTACCCAAAAGTTTTATAGCAATTCTTTAACAATTTTTTTTTTTTACTGTTTTTAGTATATCTTTCTTTAATTTCTTATGTTTTTTTACTCTCTTTGGCAAAAAAAAATAATTTCACCTACCTACATATCCACTTATAAAATCCTGGGTCGGGAAACAGCAAACAAATATATTTTTAAGGATGGCCTTGCTGCAATGTGCTGTCACAGTTCGATATTATTAACATGCTATTCTTTATAGATTTCAACCAAAATAAATCATTTATTTCTCAAATATGCAAACATTTTGGAAACAAGAGGCCCAAGAGGGCCTGTGGACGCTCTACTGGCTAACACAGTTCTTATAACATCAATGAAGCGAGTGAGTGCCATTTATGTTTTTTTGAAAGTTTCGGGCAAAAAACAGCTTTTTAGCTAAATCAAGGGCCATAACTAAAGAATCTGGTAAAGTTTGGTAAAGATCAGATGAACAATGAAGGCCCTACCGTATTAACGAGGCAAAATATAGCATTTTTAACTAAATCAAGAGCCGTAACTCCTCTGTAACTGGTCCGACAGGTCCAACATAGAGCTAAAAAAAAAAAAAAATAATAATAATAATAATAACTAAAAAAAATAATATATATATATATATATATATTAAAAAAAAATTAAAAAAATTAATAAAAAATAAGTAATAATTAAAAAAAAATATATATGTATATATATTAAAAAATAAAAAAAATTAAAAAAAAAAATTAATAATAATAATATAAAAAAAAAGAAAGCCATAAAATCTGCTAAAGTTTGACAAAGATCAGATGCAAAATGAAGGCCCTATCGTATGACGAGGCAAATTATAGCATTTTTAACAAAATCAAGGGCCATAACGCTGCTGTTACTGGTTCGATCTGGCTGGTTTTCGGCCAGTAGAGCTAAAAACTGTATGTATATATTTACTATAATGTTGTTCATTTATATCTAAACATTATTTTTTTGTTTACTTCATTCAGGTAGTGCAATAAAAATCATGCAAATGTAACTCTGTGATACTGATGATGCAATGGGATAAGGTCATTGTGACCATATTTTTTTTTATAGAAATTAATAGCAGGCACAATATTGTCTGATGTATTACCTTGAAAGGGACATACAGCATATCTTGCCTTTTTTTTTAAACTCGAGGCATCAGGTTAGTTTTTCTACATGTTTGGAAATCATTAATAATATTTTGAAAGATCAAAGCAAATGTTGTTTCTGCATATATATTACTAGTTATAGATTATAGTGCACCAATAATATTATCTTTAAAGCTTAGGTACAATAATAAGGAACAAGAGGTCAATGACCTTGAAGCTCTACTGATAGGTTTTTGATAGCTAGATCAGCATTCCTGTGAAGTTTCATGAAAATCCGTCAAGTAGTTTCAGAGGAGTAGTCGCTGCAAGTTTTCATTATATAACTCTATGTAAACAAAGATGGCCACTGGCGGCCATGTTTAACGTCAAATCAAACTAATTTTTGACAAACATCATGTCATACTGATCACTTTAGAAAAAGTCCCATATCAATATCACTTATAGTTTTCAAGAAGTAGTCGCTACAAACTTGTATTTTGAAAATCTATTTTTAGCCATGGCTGCCATCTTGAATTTCCGGCGGACCTAAAAAAAATCTAGGATCATTTAGACATCAAGAGCAACATTCCTGTGAAGTTTCATGAAAATCCGTTGACTAGTTACAGAGGAGTAGTCGCTACAAGTTTTTACTAGATAACTCTATGTAAACAAAGATGGCCGCTGACAGCCATGTTTAACATCGAATCAAAATGATTTTTGACAAGGACCAACATCATGTCATGCTGATCATTTTAGAAAAAGTCCCAGGCCATCCTTAAAAATATATTTGTTTGCTGTTTCCCGACCCAGGATTTTATAAGTGGGTAGGTAGGTGATTTTTTTTTTGGCAAAGACAGTAAAAAAACATAAGAAATTAAAGGAAAATATACTAAAAACAGTAAAAAAAAAAATATTGTTAAAGAATTGCTATAAAAAGTTTTGGGTAGGGCCCTTTTTGGTGGGTAGGTAGGGAAACAGCAAACCAACAATTTTTTATGGTCGGCCTCATAGCAATATCTCTTATAGTTTTCAAGAAGTAGTCGCTACAAACTTGAAAATCTATTTTTAGCTGTGGTGGCCATCTTGAATGTCCGGCCGACCTAAAGTTTTGCTAGGATCAATTAGACATCAAGCAACATTCCTGTGAAGTTTCATGGAAATCCGTCGAGTAGTTTCAGAGGAGTAGTCGCTACAAGTTTTTACTAAATATCTCTATGTAAACAAAGATGGCTGCTGATGGCTGCTGGCATCCATGTTTAACATCGAATCAAAACGATTTTCGACAAGGACCAACATCATGTCATGCTGATCATTTAAAAAAAAGTCCCATATCAATATCACTTAGAGTTTTCAAGAAGTAGTCGCTACAAACTTGTTTTTTAAAAATCAATTTTTATATTTGGCGGCCATCTTGGATTTCACATCAACATGAATTTTTGCTAGGATCAACTAGACTACATGGGCAACATTTCTGTAAAGTTTCATGAAAATCCATTCAGTAGTTTCAGAGGAGTAGTAGCTACAAAAAAAGTTTACGGACAGACAGACGCCGCATCACAGCATAAGAGATCAGCAGAGCTAAAAACAGAAATCCAATTTTTTTTGGTATAATTTATGCAGTAAATTATCGCCAAAATCAAGCTGAATTAAATAAGTTGACGCAATAATTTTGATGCTATAACTACTTCAAGACTGTCGTGTCTCTTTAAACACAAATAAATGTTGACATTTTTAAATGAGACGAAGAAGCATAAATGTAGCAAGCTTCATGCAAAGCAGCTTCAAAAACACACACAAAAAACATTCATTATCCAATTTATCCAACAAACATGCAACACAATTGGATGAATTGAGCATTATGCGTTAGTTACACCTACCATATCCACACCATCTGTGTTAGTTGCATCTTTAACCAATCGCTGATGCTTACTCCAATATTCTACCTCTTGTTTCGCAGCCAGATCTCCCCTTTTGAAGTACTTTTTGTTTGGGGCCTGAAAGACATATTATATATGTTCTGTTCACATGTTCTATTCTGTTATGATATTATATATGTTCTGTTCACATGTTCTACTCAATGTATGGACTGAAATAAGCGATTCCAGAGCAACGTAGTAATGATGT
Organism: Cyrtodaria siliqua; assembly: GCA_037043455.1. Classification (NCBI taxonomy): domain Eukaryota; kingdom Metazoa; phylum Mollusca; class Bivalvia; order Adapedonta; family Hiatellidae; genus Cyrtodaria; species Cyrtodaria siliqua. The sequence continues at coordinate 149,490 of JAWPHD010002764.1, forward strand.
TTATTGTACGAATACTATTAAGAGACTGCTATCAAAGTGTTATGCATGCATGTTATACAACTGATGGATATATTAGACAACTCCTGTATCTTCAATATTACAAGATACAACTGATGGATATGTTAGACAACTCCTGTATCTTCAATATTACAAGATACAACTGATGGATATGTTAGACAACTCCTGTATCTTCAATATTACAAGATACAACTGATGGATATGTTAGACAACTCCTGTATCTTCAATATTACAAGATACAACTGATGGATATGTTAGACAACTCCTGTATCTTCAATATTACAAGATACAACTGATGGATATGTTAGACAACTCCTGTATCTTCAATATTACAAGATACAACTGATGGATATGTTAGACAACTCCTGTATCTTCAATATTACAAGATACAACTGATGGATATGTTAGACAACTCCTGTATCTTCAATATTACAAGATACAACTGATGGATATGTTAAGACAACTCCTGTATCTTCAATATTACAAGATACAACTGATGGATATGTTAGACAACTCCTGTATCTTCAATATTACAAGATACAACTGATGGATATGTTAGACAACTCCTGTATCTTCAATATTACAAGATACAACTGATGGATATGTTAGACAACTCCTGTATCTTCAATATTACAAGATACAACTGATGGATATGTTAGACAACTCCTGTATCTTCAATATTACAAGATACAACTGATGGATATGTTAGACAACTCCTGTATCTTCAATATCACAAGATACAACTGATGGATATGTTAGACAACTCCTGTATCTTCAATATTACAAGATACAACTGATGGATATGTTAGACAAGTCCTGTATCTTCTATATTACAAGATGCAACTGATGGATATGTTAGACAACTCCTGTATCTTCAATATTACAATATGCTTGTACTTGAACTTTCCCTTTTTTTAAAAAGTTTACAAACTCAGTTTATTTCATCTGGTACTGAAGTCAATTATCCTAGGAATTTAAATGTCACTATATCACAATATTTAAAGTACACTGTACCAGTCATAACTGACATGTCCAACACAAATGATTAAAACTGTCACTAATATTTAACTGAGCTGTCACAGTTTATTTTTTTACCACACACATGCATTGAGTTGATAATTACCATAAACAATGATCTCCACCATAACAGGATGTATGCCAGACGAATTTGTCAGCTAAATAATTGTTTCTAAATTGTTCCAATAATGAATGAATCACAAAACATGTACAAATGTATGAGATTATGTAATTTTTACAAATTAAGTTGATGAGGTGCTGTAAGGGACCGACCATTTTGATCTCTGGTGGGGGGCCTGGGATTTTCCTTTGAACCGGAATAATTTTTTTTCATTTCTTGAAAGCCGGGATTTTTATTTCGCCTAATACACTGGCCAGAATATTTTTTTTCATGAACTTGAAAGCCAGAATATTTTTTTTTAAGTTTTACTATTCGTAGAATAAGAAGAGCTGTTGTAGATCTACTCAACATCTGCGTCGCCAGGTTGGTTTTTAGTTGTTAGCCAAGTCCCGTTATTTCAGCAACCACTGGTCAGTGAAACTTGAAATATATCACCAGTACCATCAAGGACACTGGTAGACACAGGTTCCATAACTCTGTATGGCATTTAAGCAAAAGCATGGCTTTTTTATTACTTTGAATTTCTAGTTATTTTTTTGACAAGGTCCATTTATTTTAACAACTTAAAGTCGTACATCAGCAAAACTTCAGTAAAGCTTGGAATATCAAGGGCACTAGTAGACACATGTTCCATATTAATTCTGTATTTCAAAATGCTTTATTTCAATAGGTGATTGTGAATTATTTGTACCATAGCTGTAATGGTTTTCCTTTGTTCTTGCTTATGATATATTTTTCATAAACCTGAAGATCTGTACCTAAGCCGTGCTATAAATGCCGGTATATTTCAGCCGTGCTATAAATGACAGATTCGGCAGTTATACCATGGCCTACTCCATTGTACACGCGCATAGTTGTAAGTTTACACACAACCTGTCAATCAAAATGTCAATTACCGGCAATTTCTAAGGTACAAAACATTTATAGCATACTTTTCTCGTATGCGATTTATACTGCACTCTCGGGCCTGCGGCCCTCGAGAAGCAGTATAAATCGCATATACTCGAAAAAGTATGCTATAAATATTACTAATACAACTTCAGTAAAACGTGAATGCTAGCAGACACATGTTCCATAACTCTGTATTGCATTTTAGCAAAATTATGGCCCTTTTTCTGGATAAATATGTTCTGTATTGTATTTTAGAAAATGTGTAGCCTATATTTTTTGACTTAGAATTGCTTTTATTTTATTTGTTGGCAAGTCCATTTATTTCAATTACCCACTAGCCATATATCTCAGCCAAAGGAGCTTGACAAGTGTCATCACTAACAGACATAATCATGTTTCATAACTTTTTATTTCATTTTAGCCAGATGATATTTTCTTTTTCAATTTAGAGTTTCAGTTAAAGTTTTTTAAGCAGCTTCATATATTTCAATGAAACCACTGCATACATCCAATAACATTTATTATGGCAAGCCTGTATATATCATTAGCCCCATAAACCCCACACCTTCCCCACTCCTGCACCACCACCACCATCACCCCATATAGTCAAATATTTATTATATTCTTCAGTTACCATGTCTGCATCCATCCTGTTCTCTTTCATCCCCTTCCCAACACCCTCCTCTCAACCCCCATCTCCAATGTAAATATTGTATTATTTCTGGGTTTTTTTCCTATTCAGTAACATTTCACTTCCCCTCCCCACCCTCTTCAAGTTCTTTCTGGGGTATTGAAGGTCTTGCTTTGATATTTGGTATATATGTTCACTGACACCCCCACCCCGCACCCCTACACCCTCACCTCAGTCGCCACCACCTATTAACCTCCACAATTAAGACTTGACCTTGTGAATGAACTGGCACCATGGTTGGTGAGACAGAAGTGTCAGTGACCTTGTTTAAAATTGACCTTGAATAGTGGAAAATGCTGTCCTTTCGACAGCTCTTTTGTTTAATATGGATCTTTCCATATTTGGTGGATAGAACTTCATGTGCTGGCGTTAATATTTAGTTATGCTTGTACTTGTCTGCTTTCTATGTGAGCCCCGTTTTGCTCGTCTGAATTATCAATTGATTGGATGTTATGTTTGATAGGGGGTCGTTTTGTTCTGGGCAATGACTACCATGTTCCATATCGTTCTTATTAACACTGGCATATAGTGCATGGCTTTGTCTGTAACCTGGCATTGCATGTGGCTGAAGCTGCTTTTTAAGTCCATTTACTTGTTGAAGATATTCACAAAGTCCATCGCATAAGTACCAGGACCCTTGTATTGTAATACTACCATGACCACTGCATACTACATTGATTACTAACATGCCCAAAGTACATCACATCTATAACTGTCGTGGCTACTCTTTACCTCATGTGCTACTACCATGACCACTGTATATCACATTTAGTACTACCATGACTACTAAGACTAAATACCACATTTATTACTACCATGACCACCGAGTAACCTCATTCATTATTACCATGACCACTGAATACCCCATGTATTACTACCATGAGCCACGCATACTATATTTATTACTACCATGAACGCAGATACCATATTTATTAATAATATACCTCGTGTCAAACATCCATGTTCAATGTTCAAAGACTGTTATTTTCCCATTTTTGTAATATCGCATATCGCTTGTAATGTGGAGTGAGTCACTGAATGATAGTATTTTTTTGTAATGTCACCCCAGTATAATACTCAGTATAATACTATCTTACGATTGTGAAGTCAAAACAAGTTTATAATTATGTATTGGGATGTCCAATGCTGAAAAGTGTGTCTTAGCATCACGGTAACACAATTGAAAAAGTGAACATTTACTAAAATGGCTGACACAGTTTGCACAACTTTCTAAAGATGATTTGAAGTTTACTCGTGAGTTCACAGCTGAAGATTCCGAAAGAACATAAAGAACCATCTGCCAAAAAATGCTTTCTAGGTGCTGAGAATAGTGATTTTGAACAGAGAGAAGTGACCATGTATTTCAAAGGAATATTTAGCAGAACCAAATATCTTTTTCAAACATATTTTTCAGTATAATAAAATAAATAGCCTTAAAAGGTTGACAAATGTTCACTGTTACCCTCACAGGATTGCAATATTTACATACTACCATGACCAATGTATATCACATTTAGGCCATTATTTTTTATTATTTTTAAGAACCATCAAGACAGAGAATAGCTGAAGGAGGAAGGGAAAAAAATAAACTATCAAATTCCCTATGGAAAAATAAAATACCTAATTTCGTTTTGTCGTAGGAGGGTTCGTAAAACGAATTATCAAAAAATAATGGCCTTATTACAACCATGACTTATGTATACCACATTAATTATAACCATGACTTTATATGAATATCATGTTCATTACTACCATGATCAATGTATACCAAATTACTACCATGATCACTTTATAACACTTTATACATTACATTTACTGCCACCATTGCCAGTGTATACTACATTTATAACTGCCGTGACTAATGTTTACCACATGTATTACTACCATGATCTATGCACATCACATTATTACAACCATGAATACTATCACTGTCTTCTACAACTCATTTCAACTTGAGATTTCAATAACTTCTGAGCAGAAGTTGTGGATGTAGCCAGATTGTGGTTAAACATATCCATGTTGAATCCAGTGGCTGATGAAGTAGATCTATATTAAACTATCTTATTGACTGAAATGGGAGCCAGATTTTTTTCCTCTAATTGGACTCAGAGCCAGATTATTTTTTTCCAACAATTTGAGGGACTGTTTATTTTTTTTTCTTCAGGTCAGAGCCAGGATATTTTTTTTCAGCAATTCAAGGGCCAGAATATTTTTTCCAAAAAAATCCCAGGCCCCCACCAGAAATCAAAATGGTCGGTACCTAATAGCACGGCCAGATCTCACTGGTTGTATATAGGTTTTGGGACTGACTTTCAGTTTTGTTGGGGGTCTGGGAAATGTTGATCTTGTTGGGTTTGGGGTGTAGGTATACAGCATGATTAATGGATTCCTCAATCGGGTTATCAGGTGAGCTGTGGGTGATACAGGTAGACTAGCCTGAGGGATCAGCCACAGGCACCCGGCACAGAGCTAGGATAGTAAAAGATGGACTTGAGTGGTTAAATTAATCGAGTTCTGGACCCCCACCAAAAATGGTTATATAGATGTTACTTGGTGAAGTAACACTACATATATGGTAGTATTTAGATATAATCTCCCTCTGGAGTGGATAACAATTGACTGTTATTATAAATATAAATAAGCATATATGGAGAGAGATATATGACTTATTTTCTTGCTTCTTGTTTTGTAAATGCTTTGTATTTCACTGTGTATGTGGGTCAAAATCTGATAAAAGGAAATAATAATGTCCATCACACTACAATTTTCAACTTCACAGTTTAGCTATAATTCCACTTGGATTAGATCAGGATTTATCCTAATTTTTGGTTTATGCCCAAAAAAAGATAGTTTATGTAATTACAGAGCGCACAAATGTGACGGGTGTTATGTTGACAATTTTTCCCCCCATAATTCTGCTTATCCCTTTCCATATTCTGTGCAGGTAAAATCTACTTCCAAGTAGTTGAGCACATCCTTTCAATTGAAAGAAAACACAATATGGAGAGAGTTTCCCTCGTCTCAGGATCTTACCCGTTTTAAAGTGACGGGCGTTACTGGTTTTTACCCACTCTTTTTTCTTTTCTTTTTTCATTTCCATATTAGACTTTTCAATAATTTTCATACAATATTGCAAAACTGCAGTAATTATTTACTGAGTACATTATTACCAGGATAAGAACTCATCTTATTTAATGCAACTCTTTATCCAAAAAGAGTGGAAGTTATGTTTGACAATTTGACAATTACAAGAAAGTGACGGTCGTTATGTGTGACATTGTCTATTCATTGTCAATTTCTGAATACAAAATGGGATCCATTTGCATATATATATTGTTAACAAAAAATGTACGATCAACTGTTCAGATCAGAATTTTTGTTGGAGCTTTAATAATGCTGATTACTTTGAACAACCCAGTGCGCGATCAGCAGTTATGTTTGAGCTTTGCGTACTAACCTCTTTACTATCCGCTCCTTCGACAAAATGTAACTTCCGTGACAATACTGACATGGGAAAACACTATGTGCAAAGCAGAGAATAGTTTACAATACATTTTCATTGTAGTTTTTGGTAAATAATTGGAAATTACAATCACTTTATTGGTCACCAGTACGTATATTTGATATTTTGAAATCTTATTGAGTGCTTGTGATGGACGTTATGGTGAAAAATATGTTGACCGACAAATTGTACTCATCATGCTTTCCTCTTTATTGGCTGTGTACACTTGAATTGATGAAGTAGTTCGAAATAGCCTCATTATGAATAAATATTAATGTGGTAAACGTACGTGTACTTGACTCGCGTGTCTGCTAGACGATCACACACCATCACATACGGAGGTTATGAACTTGACAGACAAACGATCGTCATCAGTAACATGGTTTTTTTATTTAAAAAACTACTCCGCATGAGTAAAACAAATATTTATATAAATAGTGTATGCTTTTTTCATTACTTCGTCGAAAACTGCAGGCTCAAGAAGTGACGCACCATAGTAATATTCGGTTGAAAACATAGACAAACATTTTGACAGACAGCATAACTACCGCTACGCATTTTTCTTAGTATTTTTTTTCTACTTTATATTGCAAATATTATCATTACAATCACATGATTAAGTAGGACAACCTGAACCGTTGTAATTGAAAAGTAAAATAAAAACGTTCTCCCTTTCTGAAAAACAACTATGTTTGTGACTCGTTTGACATAGCACCTCCACCACACCTCGTAAGGCTCTAAAACTTCGACATTTTCGGACAAAATTGGAGAAATTTCATACAAGTACCGAAACTATTAATATCAAATTAAATCTGGTATCTCCTTGCTATAAATAATAGGTCAACACATAGCAACTGGATCTTTTATTCAATACATCAAAGAAATATTTACAGAAAAAGTGACGGAGGTTATTATTTCCATTTATCTGATTATGACCCATGTCTGTTTGTTTTGGTGATATTCCTACTGTTGGATTTTAGACCAATAAAAGATTTGATTTGATTTGATTTGATTTATGTATATATATTATATACTGAAAGGTAATGAACTCCAAAAATGGCCAAAACCACCAACAGTTCTATACTAATTGTTATTTCTCGGTACGTAAGATAGCCTGGGCAACATAACCTGCTCATGTCACAAGTAGAATTATATATATACATATAACCAATAAAACATAAACTGTCATTTAATCTCTCATACTTTTTTTGTACCAGAGAATCAAATATGCCAACTTGAGCGAATTTGAGTTCAATGACAAGAAGATGGCACGGTTCTTACAAGATATAATCTATAGGTCTAACATGGTGTCATGCGTTAAAAACGACTAAAACATAATGGGATAATTAACTCGAACGGATACCTGAAGCGCTGAAACTTAAAGTTGTCCTGGAAGCTGTGAATTATAAAACAAATATTATCACTACCAACTCCAACAGCAGATCCAGCTATCTACATGCTGTCAGGCCTACACTACCCCTGGAAGCTGTTATCCATAAGAAAGTTCTTTCATTATATGGCAAATCACATGACTACCAGAAACTTCTATTGAACTCAGAGTAGCAAAGAAACAACTGGAAAACAAATCATTAAATAGCCATAGCTGTTTATTATTGCATACGCATTTACAAGCTCCGTTTACTTGCAATGTAACAGGAAACGTCAATATTCGCTCATATTGACGTGCAGTAGTCATATTGGGTGTGTAATGTATACTCGTTCGTGATTGATTCACTTTTCTGGTAGTCTTGTGATGTTGCCATATAATGAAAGAACTTTCTTATGGATAACAGCTCATCACACATTCCAGTTCAGACCACCGAACAGGCAGGACGTGTTGCGGCCGTCTGGAGCAAGGTGACCCCGCAACACGTGCCGCTGTCTGGAATCTCCCCAGCATGGTTCAAGGTGGGAATCTGAAGCCACGCTGCAGAAACATACTATGTTGTACATATGTTTTTAATCAACAATATTTTTAACGTGGTCCTAAAGAGGGGCGAGTGACAAACGTCTACTGAAAACCACCGTCACCGAGATGCTACTTGACATTGCAAGCTCCCGCAAATGGCAAGGAGAACCTACGGCAACATCACGGGCACCAATGATGGAAGTGGGATGTGTAGCCTACACAGATTAGACGGCGCTTCGGCGGCGACGGGGCTATTGTATAGACTTAAGGAGGACTTACAGTGGCTCCGGAAACGTACAAACGGCCACTCTGTTGAGAATCCACGTGCACCCGGATTGACCTGCTTGGAAACGTTTCAAATCATCTATTTCCTGATTGGCTAATAATAATAAGACTTCGAGCCGGCAATCGGATTGACCTAGTCACAATTCTGCAGGCAATCCGATTGGCCAAAATCTTCAATTTCTGCAATTAATCTGCTTCAAGAATATAATCTTCTACAGACTATCTACGTTGGATCTCTTCACTATCAACTCTAGTGCTGCAGTTCTACAGTAAACTTCTTTGGACGAGGGATGTGGCACTTTCTACTGACCGGACTCCACTGCATAATCTTCTTTTGAAAAGCTCGCCAAAAGGCCTAGTTGCCAACAGCGAGGATAAATAAAACCTTGTACGACGATGGATAACAGCTTCCAGGGGTAGTAGGCCTGACAGCATGTAGATAGCTGGATCTGCTGTTGGAGTTGGTAGTGATAATATTTGTTTTATAATCTTTTCTATATTGCGTTTCAATTGTTATTAATGCTTTCCCTGTACGAATGATGATTTCAAGTCCATATGTAAGCACGGGCAGTATATATGTTTGCAGTAGCAACAAATACGTCTCTGGATCTAACCGTTTTCTCCATGTATACCTGATCCCATCAGACTGTACAGTGTATGTTTAGATTTTTATATATTATCCTCAACTGCTAGTTGCTCTTGATTTGTTGTAGCTCTCTACTAAGTTGTTTAAAGCTTTTGACAAACATTTGTTATGGTGATGGTTTCGTATATACGTATACATCTGGTTGTGGCTGTGAACTCTACTAGTGAAAACTGGGTGTGCCTATGAAGGCAGAATATATTATCAAGAACAACAACAACAACAAGATGGCTGAATGTGATAGAATGCGAACCCCTTCCCCTACCGTTCAAGGTTTGAGAGGTCTTGCTGACCTGTCATAATGTTCCTTTTTTCTCTGTGCTGATAGAAACTTCTTGTTTTGGATGTTTCTGGTATTGACTGAGTTAGGGGTCAATTGATCATTGGTTGAGGGTAATATTGACCTCAGTTGTCTACTCATTAATAGCTCTGCGGGTGATTTCCCACAAGCCAGTGCAAGGTATAGATCCTTACCATCAAGTAGAGCTTTGGAGAATAGATTCTTGCATACTCCACATTCTTTCGCTTAAACCATTACTTTGGGCATATGTAGGGCTTGAAGTAACGCGTTTTAAATCCCATTCGCTTGCGAAATGGGCGAACTCTTGGGAACTATATTGAGCTCCGTTGTCGGAAAAGAGCTTTTCTGGGATTCCAAACCGGCTGAAAAACTCTAAGTTTTTGAATGACAGTTTGGGATTTTGTGTCTCTCAGATTGCTAACCTCAAAACCAGTAATCAACCAAATCATGTAGTCTTTATTGTTCCAGTGAAACAAATCAGTAGCTACTATTTGCCATGGCCTATCGGGAATCTCACTGGGAACAAGGTTCCTTGCAATTTGAGTTTCTGCGCTCTATAAATATAATGCAGACGGGGCATTTTAGAACGTAGTTCTTAATATCAGTAGTCATATTTAGCCAAAACATGACATCTCTGGCACGTGATAAAGACTTATCACATCCAAAATGACCATAGTGTATCTTCTCTAGCATGTCTTTCTTGCACGATTCCGGGATAATGATTTTTTCTCGCCCTTGAGAAGTATATCATCTTTGACAGTTATTTCATCCCTAAAGTTCCAGAAGTCGAGAACTTATTTGGGGCATGATTTGAGTTCGTTAGGCCAACCTTGTAAAACTATGTGTTTAAGGGCCTGTAACTTTGGGTCTGTTTCAGTACTGATCCCAATCATTTCCATCTTTTTGTCGCTAACAGGGAGTGAGACATAACCGCATGTTACATTGTATGTAGTCATCCATTCCGTCAGAGAGTTGAGGGTATGTATATGGTAAATATTTCCTCAACAGAGTGTCTGCTAAGGGAATGTTTTTACCGCTGATATATGTAACCTCGAGATTGTATTTCTGCAATTGTAACAGCATGCGCTGCAGTCGAGGGGGTGCTAAATGTAGACCTTTCTTAAATATAGACTCTAGCGGACGGTGGTCACTTTGTATTTTAATGGGTTTTGGGTGACCATATACCACCTGATGGTACCTTTTACAACCAAACAGTATGGCGTAAAGTTCTTTTTCTATTTGCGCATAGTTAATCTTGCTGGGGGTGAGTGCTTTGGAGGCAAAGCACACGGGTTGCTCATTTTGGAAAAGAATAGCTGACACGCCATTCTCTGAGGCATCTACTTGGCGGGTAACCTTTTTGTTGGGATTAAAATAGGCTAAAACGGGGCCAGGGCACTGACGAATGATGCTTTTAATTTTCTGTTATGCATCTTCTTGGGGCCAGTCCCAGCTTAATTCAACTTCTTTACTTAGAAGTTGCCTTAGCGGAGTTGTCAATTCTGCTAAGTTTGGTGCAAACTTCTAAAGGTATGTTATCATGCCAAGCACAGTTTCAAGCTCGGACCTAGAGATTGGGGCAGGCATTTCCTCGATTGCCTTAACCTTCGCCGGGTCCATTTTGAGACCTTGAGATGTGAGAAGGTGACCAAAGAATGGAATTTCTGTTTGGGCTTATCATCAGTGCTTCAAGATTTCTATCGTGAGTAACTTTGTCTTTCCCGAAGACAACAATATCATCTACGATGGTTTTCGCCCCAGGGAGACCCTTGAGACATTGATCCATTTTTTTCAGGAACTCATTTTGAGCTGATCGAATTCCAAATGGCATTCTCAGAAATCTATAACGGCCAAAGGGAGAGTTAACAGTCGTTAAGTAAGAAGATTGTTCAGTTAACTTGATTGACCAGCAGCCACTCCTGGCATCAAAACGCGAGAAAACTGACGCACCCGATAGATCTGGAAGAAAGTCTTCCAGTGACTTGTTGGGATAGTGTGGCCTTTTAATAGCATCATTAAGATCTTTTGGGTCAAGACATATTCTCAATGAACCGTTGCTTTTCTCAACAGTGACCAGACTATTTACCCAGTCGGTGCGTTTGAGACCCACTAGGGATATAAAAGGGAGGTAATGGCAGTCTGCGAAATTAGCGCTAGTCCGGTTGTCCGGGACAACTAATTTCCGAACAGGACAACCACGAGTTCCCAGTTTGTTTGTCCGATCGGACAACCAAACTTTCTGAAAGCGCAAAGATCTAAACAAGTATAAAAGTCGAACAGGAAACACGATTTCTGCTTTTTTATATTGACGTTGAGAAAATTACTGTGACACCGGTATAAATGCTACGAGGAATTGATCAATTAATTGTGTCCCTCTAGGGAAGGTCACAAGACGTCACGACCTCGTTTATGATCAGATTTTGCCGAATTCTTTGTTTTGTATAGAGCAACCAATCGGAGCGGACTCGTCGGATTCCGTCACTCGGGAATCCACATTTTATAGAGTACGTGATTGGCGAATATTTCCGATCGATAGAGCAACGGAAAACTACAATTATTCACGAATTCGTGAATTATTCCATCCAATGAAAATAAAATAAACATCAACAATATGCTAATTAGTGCATGCGTCGGTATTATAGAGACATCAAATTTTGCTTTGTTTACATATATCTTCAGAGTAATAATTTATAAAGCCTTCCGTTTTTAAAAGAAATATTTCGGGCAACCATTTTTCCTTTCGGGCAACCAAATTTTCATGAAATGGTTGCCCGAAGGACAACCAAGTCCAAAAGTTAATTTCGCAGACTGTAATGGTGGTAGGAGTGTTTTCCCTTATTTTTCTAATCATATTCAGGTCTGGGAGATATTTTATAAAATTTCAGATATGTTAACAAAAAAATCTGAAACTTGGCATGCAACATTGTAAAGATATATCTCATGAGTATGAACATTTTTAAGATAAAATATGCAAGTATATGTTATTAAATACATAAACAGTTTCTGAAATATTTGAATTTTGGGAGAGAAGTAAATTATTCATAACTTGTCATGTGATCATTTTTGTAAACAAACAGGCATGCAATCCAACATGGCTATAAAGATATACCTTGTGCTTCAAAATGATTTGATATTTCGTTTTGTATTCCGTTTTGATGTTTGGTATGTTTCACACAATTTATTATTAGATGCATTAATATTATGTTTTTTTCACGAGTTCACAGGCCTTATTTAACTGTGATTTACTACTACATATACATGTATATTGTTTTAGTAAAGTGGTAGTGATGATTTATAATATTTTGAGTTTGATCTTCAATGTGAATAAATAGAGGTACACCTAAAGGACTTGGAAAGCGACTTAGAACTAAATACTGATTACACAGTCAGGCATTATCTCTCGTTGGCTTCTAACAACATGTTCATCTATACCTGCTCTTTGCATGAGTTTTGCTTTTTTAGTTAAAAATTCCCCTTTTCTCCAAATATCTTATCCTTCGGAAATTCATGTTGTTCAAATGTGGCCTTGACCCTGGTCCCAGCCACGATTGTTTGTAGCCTAACACATGGTGAACACAAGCAATCCTTACATTGATAAATATCACAAACAGTCATCATCACTTAAACTAAAGGCATTTGCTGTAGTTTTTCATGCGCAACTTTTTTGGGCGACTTCTCTTCTAAAATTATTGGATGGATTTTTCTACAAATTTACAGGAATGTTGCTTTTGATGTCTAGTTGTACTTTTTTTATTTATTTATTTTTTTTTTTGAATTTTTATTGTCTTTATTTAAATAAAGGCCTATTATTAGATACATAAAATATAGCATTTTGTAAAAATTCCAACAAAATTAAAAAAATTAAGCATAATGGTACAGTTCAAACAAGAGGTCAATGACCTTGAAGCTCTACTGATTGATTTTGATTTCAGGAAGTAGTCGCTACAGACTTGTTTTTTGAAAATCTATTTTTAGCCGTGGTGGCCATCTTGAATTTCCGGCCGACTTGAAATTTTGCTAAGATCAATAAGACATTAAGAGCAACATTCCTGTGAAGTTTCATGAAAATCCGTCGGGTAGTTTCAAAGAAGTAGTCGCTACAAGTTTTCATTATATAACTCTATGTAAACAAAGCAGCCATGTTTAAGGTCAAATCAAAACGATTTTCGACAAGGACCAACATCATGTCATACTGATCATTTTAGAAAAAGTCCCATATCAATATCTCTTATTGTTTTGAAGAAGTAGTCCCTACAAACTTATTTATTTTAAATCTATTTTTAGCTGTGGCGGCCATCTTGAATTTCCGGCCGACCTGAAATTTTTCTAGGATCAACTAGACATCAAGAGCAACATTCCTGTGAAGTTTCATGAACATCCGTCAAGTAGTTTCAGAGGAGTAGTCGCTACAAGTTTTTACTATATAACTCTATGTAACCAAAGATGGCCACTGGCAGCCATGTTTAACGTCGAATCAAAATAATTTTCCACAAGGATCTACATCATGTCATGCTGATCATTTTAGAAAAAGTCCCATATCAATATCACTTATAGTTTTCAAGAAGTAGTCGCTACAAACTTATTTTTTAAAAATCTATTTTTAGCTGTGACGGCCATCTTGAATTTCCAGCCAACCTGAAAATTTGATAGGATCAATTAGACATCAAGAGCAACATTCCTGTAAAGTTTCATGACAATCCGCCAAGTAGTTTCAGAGGAGTAGTCGCTACAAGTTTTTACTATATAACTCTATGTAAACAAAGATGGCCGCTGGCAGCCATGTTTAACGTTGAATCAAAACGATTTTTATCTAGGATCAACATCATGTTATGCTGATCATTTTAGAAAAAGTCCCATATGAATATCACTTATAGTTTTCAAGAAGTAGTCGCTACAAACTTATTTTTTAAAAATCTATTTTTAGCTGTGACGGCCATCTTGAATTTCCGGCCGACCTGAAATTTTTCTAGGATCAATTAGACATCAAGAGCAACATTCCTGTAAAGTTTCATGACAATCCGCCAAGTAGTTTCAGAGAAGTAGTCGCTACAAGTTTTTACTATATAACTCTATGTAAACAAAGATGGCCGCTGGCAGCCATGTTTAACGTTGAATCAAAACGATTTTTGACTAGGATCAACATCATGTCATGCTGATCATTTTAGAAAAAGTCCCATATCAATATCACTTATAGTTTTCAAGAAGAAGTCGCTACAAACTTGTATTTTAAAACTCTATTTTTAGCTTTGGCGGCCATCTTGGATTTCACATCAACATGAATTTTTGCTAGGATCAACTAGACTTTATGGGCAACATTTCTGTAAAGTTTCATGAATATCCATCCAGTAGTTTCAGCTGTGAAGTCGCTACAAATAAAAGTTTACGGACAGACGGACAGACAGACGGACAGACGGACGACGGACGCCGCACCACGGCATAAGCTCTGCTGATCTCTGATCAGTAGAGCTAAAAACCAATATTAAATCTCAATATGCATGGTGACCTATAAATTTAATTGAATATATTGTCTAAATATACACTCAAGTGATATGAAAACGCAACACGGGAATTTCTGCTATATATTGTATATACTGCACACTTAATTGCACATAATATTCCAAAGAAATCCCAAGATGTTTTTTAAAAAGAAAGTTGCAGTTAACTAGAGAAAGGACACAACTGTGATGTTGTAGACGTTTTAATCACACTACACTTTGTAACAAGAACTTCATAAATGTTGAAGTAGCTCTTTGAAAAATTGAGCTAGTTCAGTACTGTATTTAACGTAAATAGTTTGCAAAATGTCGCATCCTAAGTTTGCTCACATGATTGAGCCAAACGCGTACTCTGTGAATAATGAAACATTGAAGGAATACTATTTGCTGTATTATTTGTTGTTTTAGTATTTTTTCCAAAAGGAAAGGTCTTATGTAGCCATGTACCATTCGATTAAAAGCAGCATATTGTACATACAATATATAGCAGAAATTCCTGTGTTGCGTTTTCATATCACTTGAGTGTATGTTCAAATAAGTGCCTAGGAAGTTTGAACAAATTCTGTTCTTAGGAACATAACAAAAAAGGAAAATATACCATTTCTATATAATTTCATACAAAACTTGGCCTTTTAGCATAGGGGTAGGGTTTCAAATTGTTTTTCTAAACAAGCATGGGGACCTATCATTTTATTGCACATTTTGTTTTTATATATGTTAAACTATGTGCTTAGAAAATTAAAAAAAAATCTATTATTGGTAACATACAAAAAAAAAAGGAAGTTGTATCATTATGGGCTAATTTGTGCATAAATTGTGGTAATGGTCTCAACAGATTTTGTAAAAAAAATATAGTTTTTACATAAAGATGAGCTTTACAATACAATACAATACAATATCTTTTATTGGAACTAAACCATTTACAAAGAACAGTGTTTTCCAAGGTACATAAACACAGACAAAGATAAATTAGTTGCATAGAGCATATCAAAGTATGCCAATGTAGAGCATTTGTTATAAATTAACAATTCAATCAAATTTTAAATGTTATTGTAATTAAATGTTCTTTACTTTAATAATTTTAGCAGAATTGTGACCAATGAATAAATGATTAGACTTCAAAAATGTCTTATTTAGCTATTTCATGGACATGTGAACTTTTTAGACAGATTGACATGATGGTGGCATTACAAATTATTTTTTAACATTTTAACAATCATGGTGACCTGCCATTATTTTTGCCTTTTCTGTCTATATATATATCAGACTTACTGTACAAAAAAATTTAAAGAAAATCTGTTATGCAGAAAAAACTACAGAAAATGTCTTTAACTCGACCTTTCATGTTGACAAAGTTATGTCCCTTTGATTGTTTTGTCTTTACCTTAAAGTTTTTGTGCAATAGATTTATAACTTCAAAACTACTCAGTTTATTGCATTACATTCTGTACCTTATCCAACAATCCCCATAACTCTTCCATTCATTTTGACAAAATTATGGCCCCTGAATTGGTCAAAAATGTAATTTTTACATAGAAGTATATAGGAAAAACACTTCAAAATATTTTTCTCTGAAACAAAAAGGGCTGCAGCTTAGATATTTTATATGTAACATCGTCTAGTAGTCGTCTACCAAGTTGGCTCAAATGGTGACCCTGGGTTTAGAATTGGACCCGCCCTTTAATTTTTTTGTTATGTTCCTAATAACAGAATTTGTTCAAGCTTCCTAGGCACTTATTTGAACATATATTTAGACAATATATGCAATTAAATTTATAGGTCACCATGCATATTGAGATTTAATATTGGTTTTTGGAACCATACCATTATGCTTAATTTTTTTATTTTGTTGAAATTTTTACAAAATGCTGTATTTTTCCTATTTTATGTATCTAATAATAGGCCTTTATTTAAGTAAAGACGATAAAAAAATTCAAAAAATCAAAAGAATAAATTAATTTTTTTTAATAAAAACAAAAATTCAAAAAATACAACTAGACATCAAAAGCAACATTCCTGTAAATTTGTAGGAAAATCCATCCACTAGTTTTAGAAGAGAAGTCGCCCAAAGAAGCTGCGCATGGAAAACTACCAAAAATGCCTTTTAGGGATTGTTAGATAAGGTGCAGAATTTGATGGGAAACATTAGTATTAAGTTTGAATGCAATAGCTTGAGTAGTTTTAAAATTATAAATCTATTGCAAAAAACTTTACGGTAGAGACATGACAATTGATTGAATGTTGTTTAACGGCTCATCAACACATATAGGTTATTTAGAGCCGCCCCAGTATAAAGATTTAATGCAATAGCTTCAGTAGTATTGAAGTTACAAATCTATTGCACTTTAAGGTGAAGCTGGGGACACCGACGCCAACGCCATGGTGAGTAGGATTGCTCTCACTTTTCTTCGAATAGTCGAGCTAAAAATCTCAACATCTCTGCAATAGAAAATTATGAATAGGAACCGCTCATATCCAGATGAAATTCAATGTAGACAAGAGCATCAAGAATTGCAGGGCAATCCATAGTCCCCCACCGGCCCAGACAAACATTTTCCAGACATTTTCTATGATGGACGTCAAAGTTCAAGGTCAAGGTCACAATGACCTTATATTGGTACGCGACACACCACTATCCCAAGATGTATTCACATACCAAGTTTGGTGTCTCTAAGTGTTATAGTATTGAAAATACGGTCCGGACAAGCATTTTCTATGACAGAGATCACAGGTCAAGGTCACAATGACCTTATTTTTGTTTGCGACACACCGCTATCTCAAGATGTATTCACATACCAAGTTTGGTATCTCTAAGTGTTATAGTATTGAAAATACGGTCAGGACAAGCATTTTCTATGACAGAGGTCACAGTGACCTTATTTTTGTACGTGACACACCGCTATCCCAAGATGTATCCACATACCAAGTTTGGTATCTCAGTGGGCGACTAAAAAGACACATTTACATGCACAATCTTAATTGTTGTCAAGTCGCACAGGTTTTCAAAAAACTGGACAAAAGAAGAGCTGTAGTTGCCAACTAGAATCATGAAATTAGATACTAAAATCGTGAAAGCTGGAATTATAATATCCACGGATATATCGGTGACAAATGTCTACGAGGATGTGGAGAAAACAACTTGTTTTTAATTAAAAGAAAATGAATAAGCTTGTACGGCACACAACAGTTATATGGCACCTATCAAGATACAATATGGAGAATGGGCCTAGAACCTTCTAACCCACAGCACTGCAGAGTTGCTGTAAATTCTAAAGTAGACACTATGGGCAATGGAAAAAGTAGATATAAAAATAGAACAGGCAAATAAGCATTCAAGGGCAACAGTCAACCACAAAAACAAAATAGTTGATAATAGGCCGGATACCGCCTAAAAACGGTCAGTGGCAAAAAAGACCGCTGGGGGTTTAAACCAGGTTCTAGGGTGCACCAAACTTCTCGATCCCAATAAACGTGACTGTAAATAAAGAAATCCCCATCAGGTTATAATCTGATACAGCCATCGATTGCGTCAATGGAACTACTCAGTGAACTGAAACTAGTTGACACGTCTGTCTCGCCTCACGTGACAAAAATTGATATCATAACTAGGGCTTCCGTTAACGGGCGTATGGCCGTAAATTACGTCCAAAAATCGTAGTTGTACGGCGAAAATTAACATCAAAGGCGTACAGAGTACTTTCAAAAACTAAAAAGTACGCTGCGAATCTTTAGTACGGACATCCCATAATTTGTGTAAATTACCGATTATAGCCCCGTCCATGTAATCCAATTTCATTTGAGACAGCTGAGTTAACAAGTTGTAAAGCAATTAAAACTCAGTGGAGCCTGTAATTGACAGAACACCAGTTTTATCAAGGGTCACACACGTGGCTGGCGTGAGGAGAGTGTTAATTAGATAATTGGCCTAGCCGCGCATTTCACAAAAGCAGCAGTATGATCTCGATGCCAAATTGCTTAATTTATATTCATTAACCACAAAGTTGAAACTTCTTACACACAACAGCTTATACTTTTTACGCTTTTTCTTTTATATTTTTGTGTCGTTTTTCAATGTATTTATCAAAGTCACAAAGAGAAACGAAGTATTGATAGACAGACAACATGTAATAATCTCTAACCTAGGGGAAAGAACTCTTCGCGAATGGAACAAGAAAGTGAAAATAACACTGGCAAAAACGATCGATTGCTTTGATCAGTGTTTTTTTATGTGTTTTGTGAATGCAGCCTGTGCCTGTACCATTGTGAAAATAGCGGCATTTTTCTAGAAATTGTGAAAATTGTGAAATATTATAACAAAAGAAAAAGAAACTTTTTCACTTTTAATTTCAGTTTAACATCCCTTGGTTTTAAGTTTCGTTTTTGGCAAATACAGACTAGTTTTAACACCAGCTTATATTAAGATTGGTATCCTTACTGGTCTGTATTTACCCTAAAAAAAAGTTTTTAATAAATTCCCCTCAGATTGTGAATTTTTTGGATATAATTGTGAAAAAAGTATACTTTTTGGCATTGTGAATGGGGCCGAATAACGGCCCCAAATTAGGCATAAAAAAAGCACTGTTGATAACAAATTAAAGTAACTGATACATTTACTCCTACACATGACAGTTTTTGTTGATGGATTTCCAAGTCTATCGCTGAATGACATTTACGCAAGCACCATTAAGGAGGTAAAAAAACAACGAGCGTGAAATTAGTTTCCAGTTTTCTATTGATATATACTACAACATATTTCTTTTTGTTTAGTTCCCAACACTGATACAGCTACCTGTGGCTGCGATAGCACTTGTCTGAAAAGATAGCTCTAATAACAAATAAAAAACAAAGTAAAAAAATAGTATACGGCCGATTTTTAGGAGTGGGGTGGGTCGAATATTATTTTTAATGACCAATGATCCCCATACCCCACCTCCCCAAGCCTGAAAAAAGCATACATAACAATACTACATAATTAACCGACACAACATACAGTATCGCATACCCATTCTTGACCGTGGTAAGAGATGATAGGTCGCAGTGACGACATACTAGCTATTTACACGCGACAAGGTTACCGTGACCTTCAGGGCTGTACAAATCCTATAGCCCGACGCCCGGGACTAGTCCAAAACCTAAGGCGGGCGTGTCACTTTTTCAAAGATTTCAGTCCCGGACCAGTCCAATTTTAAAAAAAGAGAAAGTCGGGTGTGTCACTGTTTGAAAGATTTCAGTCCCAGATTTGTCAAATTTACAATGTCGGCCACCTGTCATAAAACAACCCCAGCACACTTCTCCACGTAATCCTTTAATTGCACTCGCTTGTGTAATGCAATTAGCATCCACAGCGGCGATCATCCAATACCCCGGGCAATTTTATCAACAATCAACCATGCCGGAAGTCCCGCCTCCAAATTACTTAAATTGACAGTGGGCATTGTCCACATTATCCAATCAATTGACCCGATCTATTTTAATCCAGACCCGCTAGCCAATGAAACGACTACCAAATGTAAATCACATGTTCGTCACGTGGTGAGCTGAAAATGACGATACACTGAAACAATAACACTAACACGTTGATTAATTCGCAATCAGGCCGATTTGTCGGCAATCTTTCGATGAGTAAAGAAACTCAGGACGTTTGATAATGGAAACATGTTTGATATGAAACGGTAGGTGTGATTTTTTATTGTTTCTCAGTGTATTGTTGAGCGTAATTGTAACAGACTTGAAAGGCGGGTGGGGTAACGGTTTGTGCATAGTTAGTGTACTAATTCCGTTCGAAGAATTGAGCTGTCAAACAAATAAAATAAAAAACAAAACGAACTGATACACATAATCAGTTTGATTTCGTATTCGGCAGTGCTAACGTTTACATTTCAAAAATGAGTTTGTTGAACTTTTTCAGTGTTAAAAATAAGGAAAATTTTCAGAGTGAAAGCGAAAGTGAAAGTAAAAATAAAAAGAGGAAAAATGTAGAATGTGATACACAGCCAACCAAAAAGTCAAAATCATCTGGTGTAGTGGACAAAAAAATAAAAATAAAATGTTAATGTTGATTCACATGTTATTTATTTTTTGCATTAGGTAAAATGGTAATAAAGTTAAGAATCTCATCTGTAGCCCCTAACCTATATAAAGTTATGACTTTTTTTCCCCATTAAATGATTATCTGAACTGTAATATGAAACTCAATATCTATATTGAAATTTAAAAATGCAGATGTGATTCTTACTATTGCTACTGTTTCACCCAATGGCAGTCTACAATCTATACCACTGAAACATACATTAATTGTCTGAAGGGTAAATAAGAATTGTTTCCTTTACTGTGTATAATGAATTGTAATGAGTATGCAAGACGCAGTTTTAACATATTGAGAAATCGAAAAAAATCAGGACTTGTGTCTATTTTTTGGGACTATTCACAATTTTTTTGGGACTAGTCACTTTTGACAGGGTGACTAGTCCTGGACTAGTGGCTAAAAAAATATTTGTACAGCCCTGACCTTCCAACCATAAACATACATGTAGCTACTAGAGAAATTGTTTCCAAATAATCTCTAAATGTCATTTGGACCTTCCATCAATCAAATACAGAAAACTCTTTCTTAATTTGCAAATTGAATGTGTCAAAGTAATGACTGACAGACCCACGTGATGTTATGTTTTTGTTTAGATAATCTAGCCGAAGATTTTTTTGTAACGAAAATGCATTTTCTTTTACTCGAAGCAATTGTTTATCAATGCGATTTTATGAGCTATTTGGTGTATTTCATTGATATAGTCTGTAATTGAATGTATATGGAAGTGCATACTACACAAATAAGTTGCAAAACTTAACGATATGCGCATGTCATGGGTTTTTCGCGATTTCAAAACAATCACGGAACCTTTTTCACAAGTTCTGAACTTTCACTTTTGATAAATAAGCTTACTGCTACTACTTCTTAACAATACCTATGGAAAACCATATTCATGCCTCTTGCTTTCATCTATTTCCCTTAAGTTCAAATACAAAGGCGTAGGAACGTTACAGATATTGGGCTTCTTTGTTAGTTCCCCTTAATTTATTGGCGCAGTTGGAAGGTGCCCTTCGCAACATAGCGTCGTCACGTGACCACAACAAGTTCATTCATAAATATCATCAAGCAGACGCAGATTTGACGGAGCCCCAACGTTGATAAACTTATTTTACGATATTAGGGAACACCATCCTACCCCAGGTTCCTTTCTGTAGTACGACAATGACCCCATCACGGCATCAGCCAAAACAACCAGAGAGGAGAGCGGCAGAGACCTAGTGCATAAAATACACGTCTACGAACCGCAAGACGATTTTTTGATATGTGCCAACCTCCGTCTAGGGTGCATCTATAAATGTCCGTATGTAAAAAAATAAGCACCCAAAGACGTCAAATAAATGAGACTGGGCGGAGACCTAACTTCTTAGATCTCTGACCAAATAATTTAAAGATAATTTGCTGAAAATAAACAATATTGTTTTTAAGAAAGCATTCATTTAATCTTACCAAAATGTCACTATTCTGCTGTAATTGTCGCTTTTTTCTCTCTATTTCTGCCTTTAAAAACTCCATCTTGTTCGTTTTCAACACGATTTATCAGACGCACTCAATTTTACAGCTCTTATTCACCTAGATTTTTGTTGAATTTATTAGGCTAAATTTTATTGGATACTGAATTTCTTTCAACCAATGAAATCTAACTTAACATTACCGTTTCGGAAAGAGACATTTAAAAATCCCCGGATGGACGAAAAACGGAGATGAAGATTCGATTTTTAGAATTAGTTGTTTTCTTTCAAATAGCAGATGGCTTGGTGATAAGTACCTACAATATGTGGAATATTATGTTCAACTGGAACATACGAAAACTGAGGATAAAAGAAAAGGTATGTATATAACCCTGGTAAACGACCCTCCTTTACCGAGGGGGTCTTTACGAGTGGGTAGATAAAAAGCCAAAAATTAAATAAAATTGAAAACAAGCACTGATTGACAACCATTTTGGTGTTTAAATAATCAAAATCAACTAAAAATTACCACATTAGAATTAAAACGTTACACTCCAAATATTGTGTCATCTGGTCATATTTTATACATAACACATCGATAAATACACAACAGTAGTCACATCAACTTACACAGCAATGTACAGAGTCTTCTGCGATCAAATCGTTGACCTTGTGTGTGTGTCTTTCTTAGGTTTATAGTCCCAACGCCCCAATAACCACCACAGAATCCTGGAACGGCTGGGAACAATAGAGCATGGACTTGATCTAGATGTGGTGTGTAGAGGTGTCAGTAGTGATGATCTGTGTCATTTCTCTTTTAAATGTGCTGTGTTGTTACTGGGGCGGAGAATGTGACCGATGTTGTTGCTGCTGGTCCTACATCCACTAGGTATGCTGTAACCTACATCTTCTATGTGGGTTTGACAACTATGGGTAGCCTTTCTCGCTACCCCCAGCTTGTGGCAGCCTGCTGGGGATAAGTTACAACCAAGCAAGGCTGCCTCCCTCCCTCTCCATTGAGTGCACAATAAAAAATTCCAGTGGAAGTGAAGTTATTCAGAGATCAGCAGAGCTTATGCCGTGGTGCGCGTCCGTCCGTAAACTTTTATTTGTAGCGACTACTCCTCTGAAACTACTGGATGGATATTCATGAAACTTTACAGAAATGTTGCCCATAAAGTCTAGTTGATCCTAGCAAAAATTCTTGTTGATGTGAAATCCAAGATGGCCACCAAAGCTAAAAATAGATTTTTAAAATGCAGGTTTGTAGCGACTACTTCTTGAAAACTATAAGTGATATTGATATGGACTTTTTCTAAAATGATCAGCATGACATGATGTTGGTCCTTGTCAAAAAATGTTTTGATTCGACGTTAAACATGGCTGCCAGTGGCCATCTTTGTTTACATAGAGTTATTTAGTAAAAACTTGTAGCGACTACTCCTCTGAAACTACTTGGTGGATGTACAGGAAACTTTACAGGAATGTTGCTCTTGGTGTCTTATTGATCCTAGCAAAATTTCAGGTCGGCCAGAAATTTAAGATGGCCACCACAGCTAAAAATAGATTTTTAAAAAATAAGTTTGTAGCGACTACTTCTTGAAAACTATAAGCGATATTGATATGGGACTTTTTCTAAAATCATCAGCATGACATGGTGTTGATCCTAGTCCAACATTATTTTGATGTGACGTTAAACATGGCTGCCAGTGGCCATCTTTGTTTATCCATTGGGTACCTTTCACCGGTGGGTACTGATCTCCGGTGTAATCCGAATTCGCGCTGTTACTTCCGCTGTTCTTTGTTTACAAATGGTGCGTGTCAACTGTCAACTTACCAAAGTGTAGTGAAATGCCCTTTTTACATGTAAGGTCCATTTTATTTTCATTTGAATTCATAAAACTTGATATTCTGGAGAATTTTTATCATAATGTAGCGACACAGCCAAACAAGCTCTGTTATTGAGAGTTTTGAAAAACTTGGAAAAAGGTGAAAGAATTATCAAAATGATTTTGATAATTCTTTCACCTTTTTCCTGATTTTGATAATTCTTTCACCTTTTTCCATCGGATGATAAACAAAAAAGATATGACCATTTAAAGGTTGTTCTAAAACTATTATGGGAGCCGCCATTTTTAGAACTATGACGTCATAGTTCCATATTACCATATATGGAATATTGATAAATATCATTTAAAACGAAGAAAATCACTGCAAATGAATGATTTTTTTTTACTGGTCATATGAAGCATTACTGCCATTAAGTATTACATATTTTTCATAAAGTTGTTGTCATTTTTTCCCTATAAATCGGTAAATGTTCATATTTATAAATATTCCATATATGGTCATTTAGAACCGTGATGTCATAGCTCTCAAAATTGCCGCTTCCATATCCGTTTCAACAGAAACTTCAAATGATCATATCTTCTTTGTTTATCATCCGATTTTGACAATTCTTTCACCCTTATTCAAGTATTTCAGAACTCTCAATAATACAGATGGTTTGGCTGTGTCGCTACATTCCCTTTTATACTTCCATTTAAAAACATCGAAAAACCCTGCAAAGGAAAGAGCGTCTGCTATATAGAAAGCAAGACAATGAATAATTTCATATGACGTCATAGACATATGTGCTTTTTCTCAGAATATCTGGTCATGTTATCTTCTTATATGGTAAATGGAATGTACTTGGTAAAACTTCTTGCTATTTTAAAAATAAAAAATCTGATTATTTTTTCATTTGTATTTCTGTATTCCAGTTTCCCACCATTGGAATAGTGTCTGAGAAGAGATAGTCCCTCACTGTGGCATTTAAACAGTGATAGTGAAATTAAGATTTTACTCCTGCATTTAAAATTTGATGAGTGATCACTTGTTGGGTCCAAAACATTATCCGAGGCTCTGTAACTTACAAAGTTTCTCTCCGTGACATTTGAACCTACCTACTACAAAATCTCATGGAGAATATATACTGATGGGAATTGCTAACACCCCAAAGTATAACATTTCAAATTTCAGTCATTTTATTTAAATCAATTTATGTCAATCATTTTGATAAAAAAATTGAGTTGCACTTATACCAAGCTTGAAAATAGCTCATCAGAAAATCAGTTGAACACAATTGCTGTGCAGAACTTTATGTTAGAAAATGGTTCAAATAAACACATACTAAATTTCTTTAAAAAAAATGAAAAATACAAAATATATTAAACTATAATCATGATAATATGGGGGCACTAGTAATTCCTTTTATGTTTAAAAGTTTGTTTATTCTTAACACTTTCAGATTCAGTTTACTAATGCAGATATAGTGGCATTTCAAGAAGTAAGATCAGGGGCAGATTCTGGGAATCAGAATCAGCTGTTAGACCTGCTGTCTGTCCTTCCATCCAAGTATAAGTGGCATAAGTTCAGAGCGGCAAATAATGTGTCGTCCATCACAGATTCTATTAACAACCAGTATCCTGGTGAAGGTAAGGCCAAACAAAAAAACAGGTGTGTTTCCTATTGCATGCTCTAAAAAAAATAGGGTCGGTAGGTAGGCATTTTTGTGAGATTCTACATGTATTTATCTCATAAACCCCATACAAGTTGAAGATACAGCTGAAAGTTGCTCTGTGATGTCAGTTTAGCTCGATATATTGTGATGAATAATTGTTCAGAACATTTTTTTTTTTTTTATAAAAAGTTTTAGGGTCGGCCCCTTAAAGATAGGGTCGGTCGGGCCACCGCTTAAAGATAGGGTCGGTCGGGCCACCGGAAACACAGGTATTTTTTTGTTTGGCCTAAATAGGAAATCCATTTATCATGTTTATATAAAACTCTAGTAAGGCCATCCTTAAAAAATTGTTGGTTTGCTGTGCTCCGACCCAAAATATTTTAGGTGGGTAGGTAGGTAGGAGATTTTTTTTCTTCCAAAGACAGTAAAAACCATACGAAATTAAAGTAAAAACATTTTTAAAATTGAAAAAAAAGAAGTTACAACAATTGCATTCATATATTGTGATAAATCATTGTTCATAATTTTTTATTTTTTTTATTTATTTTTTTTTCATAAAAAGTTTTAGGGTCGGCCCCTTAAAAATAGGGTCGGTCGGGCCACCGGAAACACAGGTATTTTTTTGTTTGGCCTAAATAGGAAATCCATTTATCATGTTTATATAAAACCCTAGTCAGGCCATCCTTAAAAAATTGTTGGTTTGCTGTGCTCCGACCCAAAATGTTTTAAAATTGCAAAAAAAAAAAGTTACAAGAATTGCATTAAAAAGTTTTGGGTAGGGCTCTTTTTAGTGAGTAGGTTGAGCACATCAAACCAACAATTCTTTACAGATGGCCTCAAATAACATGTTTCCAGAAAAGAAACAAATGTATAATTGCTTGCACATGGGGAGAGTTAAAATTAATGTGAGAGAAGTTAAATGTGGCAGTATTTCAGATTTTAATTTTAATAGTTTCAATTTAGTTCATCGACAAAAAAGATAACGAGTTTGAAATTCCACACGTATTCGGCATCTTTAGACGATATAGAGCCAGGTTCTATAGCTCATGCTTTTATTCTAACAAAATTATTGCCACTTTTAAAGTTTTGCATGTAAGATTATATTTTGGAAACAACTTCAGATAATAGAATGAAACTTCATGTATGTCTGCAGCATCATAAGACAACAGCATAGAGCCAGTTTGCTTTTATTTTAGCAAAATTATGGCCCCCTTGAAAGTTTTTATGCCCCATGCAGGGATTTTAAATAACTTGGCACAACTGATCACCATTACAAGAAGATGTGTCGCGCGCAAAACCCAGGTCCGTTCCTCAAAAGTCAAGGTCAGATTTGCAGTTCATAGGTCAAAAACAGGTACGCATTTTCGTGTCCGGACCGTAACGTCACAACCCCTGCAGGTATTTTTAAATAACTTGGCACAAGTGATCACCATAACAAGACAATGTGTTGCGAGCAAAACCCAGGTCTGTACCTCAAAGGTCAAGGTCACACTTGCAGTTCATAGGTCAACAACAGGTATGCAATTTCGTGTCAAGACCGTAACATCACAACCCATGCAGGAATTTTTAAATAACTTGGCACAACTGATCCATGGCTCCATGGTCAAGGTCACACTTAGAGGTCAAAGATCACTTCGGGGGCATTTGTCACTTACAGTGACATTTCCTGTTGTATGTAATAATAAAGATTATATCGAAGAAACTACTTTGCCATAATGAACTGTAACTTCGCATATGTCTGCAGTTTCATAAGACAATACCATAGAGTCAGGTTACAGATAAGAGTCAGTCCTGCTTCTTGTTAAACATTCATAATAATATTGCAAACATATGGATGTGGAAGAAGGAAATGAAATTTCTAACGTCATGACTTCTTCATTACTGCTAACTCACATGAACGTTTAACTTCACAACTTAATGACTTCTAACATCATGATTTAATGAGTTCAACTTTATTACGAGGGGTGTTCCGTAAATAATGCGATTGGTATTGATACTAGAATACTATAATCATTTTTGATCAATTGTTTTTGCGATTTCCTTCAAAGTACTCCCCCTTAGCCAAAATACACATTTTGAGCCGCGCAATCCACTTTTGAAAACATTTTTCGTATTCATGAACAGGTAGACCCTTAAGACACTGGTAAACAGCAGATCCCAGGGCATTCCTCCAGTTATATCTCTTCCCAGATAAGTGATTTTTTAGTCTTGGGAAGAGAAAATAGTCGCAGGGGGCAATGTCTGGTGAGTAAGTGGGGTGCGGGAGAACGGTGATCTTCTCTGACTGCAAAAAGTCTGTTACAATACGTTGTAATGCAGAAGACGAACATACTTCAGACCTTTTATATGGCGACGCTGTTTGTAGTACTTCTTCAATTGTTTCAATACAACGTTTTTATAAAAATGTCCTGTGACAGTTCTGCCTTTTGGCACCGCTGTCTGTATGGCGGGACCGTTGGTAGTGAAAAAAATTGCATACATAACCTTCTTAACAGTTCGTTTGGCAATAATTGGTCGTTTCATATTTTTCGTGGCCCAGATTCGGTTAGATACTTTTCTTTTTGGCTCATAATATAATGGACCCACATTTCATCACCCGTAACGAAAGTCTCAAAAGATTTTTTGCTGTATTTCGGATACATTTTCGGAAGTTTTTTTGCTGTTGTAACCCTTAACTTCTTTTGGTCCTCTGTCAGCAAATGCGGTATCCATCTTGCATTTATTTTCTTAACTTTCAGATGCTTTTTCAAAATTAGATGAACTCGTGCTAACGACAAGTTTGTTATCCGAGCTAATTGTCTTACTGTGTATCGAGCATCAGTTTTCAGGATTTCACGGATTTTTTCAACGTTTTTCTTGGTCGTTGGTGTTACAGGACGACCAGGGTGAGCAGTATCATTCAAACGCTGTTGCCCGGATTTAAATTTGGCCACCCACCTACAAACAGTACTATACGACATTTGACCATCCTCGTAAATGTCACACACTTCTTGGTGAATGTCTTTCGGCTTCAACCCAAGTAATGACCTACCTCTAATATAGGCCCTAATTTTAGGCACATTTTCTGCTCGTTTGCCAGTCATTTTGCATATAGTGTAACGAATACGCTATAAAGCAATGTACATTGTACCAAGGTCAGTGAATGTATGAATGAGATTTTTACCTTTGACACGCGTAAGTGATCACTCTAGCGATAAAAAGTGGTTTCATGTAAATATTGCACGAGTTCCTCGAAATAATACAGCAGTCGCATTATTTATGGAACACCCCTCGTACTTCTAACTTCAGAGCTTAATGACGCAAACTTCTGCACAACTGGTATGAGTATGGTATTTTGGGCCAGATATAGGGTGTGATATGGAAAAAAAATAAAATCTCGACTCTTTCAAAGAAAAAAAAAGCTATTGATTCGTCATCACTTGACTGTCATCTGCGTCCGGTTAAAGTTTTGTATGTAAGCTTGTATCTCGAAAACTACTTTATATAATGGATTGAAACTTCAGACATGTATTCGGCAACATCATAGATGCCAGGTACTCATGCTTTTATTTTAACAAAATTATGGCCCCTTTTGAACTTAGAAAAAATTGGTTACAGTTTTGTAAGTAAGCATGTCATCTTAGTATTTTTATAAATTCTTTTTTTAAATTTAAAATTTTCATTATATCTCCCCTTAAAGAATTCAGTGACAATTGACATAATTCTGATTTAATGACTTTTGACTTTATTACTGCTGACAACGTAATACCATACAGGAACTTTTAATTTCACAACTTAATGACCTCATTACTTTTAACATCATGATTTAATGACTTCATCTTCATGACTTTATTACTTCTTAATTACTTCACAACTAAATGACACAAACTTCATTACTTCTAACTTCACAACTAACTGACACCAATTTCATTAATTCAAATTTCATGACAATAGATTCAGCCTTGTATCACATAGTATTAAAACAGTACGACAGTACAATATTTAAATTTATATTAATGTTCGTCTTATCACATTCCTCTGTCTGTAAATTTGATAAATCTTGTTTGTATTCATAAACCATTTTTTCTTTGCATGACTAATAATTTATGAAATTTTAGGAATTGGATTGATAAGCAAGTTACCAATTGTGGAGAGCTCCGTCCAGTATCTTCTTCCCCACCCACGAGACCCGGATAAGAACAAGCGTGTTCTGCTACATGCCGTGATCCAGGATGTGACTGGTTCCCTGCTGAATGTTATTGTTGTACACCTTTCATATTACAGACAACAGCAGTGCAGAAATATTGCAGAAATCATTAGGTTTGTTAGTAGTAAGTAACATTTAGTTGTTCTAACAACACCTTATTTTACTATTTGCAACTTTTAATTGTATTTTTATACCCCATCTTTCACAAAGTGAAGTGGGGCTATATAGGAATCAGGTTGTCCTTAACATCCTGTTGCGTAACACATTTTTGTCGCGTTGCATAACACATTTTTATGGGATGGCGAGTTGTCCGTTGTCAGCCGTGGTTCGTCGTCTGTTAACTTTTGTCTCGTTAAGGCAATAGGGCCTTCATTTTTCATCTGATCTTTACCAAACTAATAAAGATTGTTAATATCAATGAAAGCTCGGACAAGTTCGAAAACCAGCCAGATCGGACAGGTAACAGCAGAGTTACACAAAAAACACACAGATTGGACCATTTACACAGAAGTTATCGCCCTTGATTTTCTGAAATATGTTATATTTTGGACGGATGAACAATATCAAGCCTAGTTGTACATATTGTCACCGTGTTCCGGTTGAATGATTTTGGCAGAGTTATGTCCCTTTAAAGGTTTTAATACACAAACTTTGTCCTGAATAGTTCTCCTGAACCCCTCGTCGGATTTAAACTAAACTTTTTAGGGATAATCAATTCCAGGTCTAGGTGTGCAAATCGTCGCCGTGTTCCGGTTGAATGAATTTTGGCAGAGTTATGGCCTTTTGAAGGTTTTAATACACAAACTTTGTCTGGACTAGTTCTCCTGAACCCCTCGCCAGATTTTAACGAAACTATACAGGGATGATCAGCACGAAGCCGAGTTATGCATATCATCATCGCGTTCCGGTTTACAGATTTTTGGTAGAGTTATGGCCCTTTAAAGGTTTTTGATACACTAACATTTTCCGGGCTAATTCTCCTGAACCCCTGGTGGACTTCAACGAAACTTGACAAGGATGATCAGTATCAAGCCTAGTTGTGCATGTTATCGCCATATTTCGGTTGAATGATTTTTGGCAGAGTTATGGCCCTTTACAGGTTTTAATAGACAAACTTTGGACAGATTAGTCTCTTCTGAACTCCTTGCCGGATTTTAACGAATCTTGGTGGGGATGAATCAGTACCAAGCCTAGTTGCACCTGTCATTGTCGTGTTCTGGTTGAATGAATTTTGGCAGAGTTATGACTCCTTAAAGGTTTTAATACACTAACTTTGTACAGACTAGTTCTCCTGAACCTCTGGCTGGATTTCAACAAAACTTGGCAGGGATGATCAGTACCGAGCCTAGTTGCGTATATCATCGCCATGTTCCGGTTGAATGATATTATACATAAAACTTTATGTTTAGCCAGTAGAGCGTCCACAGGGGCCTCTTGTTATTACTTGCATTCCTCAAACAATTTTGAATGGATTGTTTCCAAACTTCATATACACTAACAACTGATCAAAAAGCAGGGGTATTCATCACCTTCAGTGATAGTTCTAGTTGTGAACAATAAAAAACATGGAGAAGCATTGTAGACGCATGTGAAGGATTCTGGTTTAAAGAGACTGGCGGCTATGAGGAAGAATTGTAAATATCTGTCCAAAATAATCAAATGAAATGCAGGGTTTATATAGCTATATTTTTAGGTGGAAATAAGTCTTACACATGTAGAAAACATCAGCAGAAAACAAAACAAAAACAGTTGTTGTTGTGATTGAAATGCGAACCCACGCGGAAGGTACTAATCTCAATATGATTACGTCTAAAATTAAAATCCGACACACCTACTAGCACGGCTATCGGGGCAACTTTCATAAAAAGTGCTGATTCATCGTATTGATTAATTCTCTGAACGGAAATGAATGTAATCTAATTTGAAAAGCATTTGGCTCTTTCCATAATAGGGTTCGTTTTTCCGTATTAAGCCGATTATTATTTATAAATAGACTCGGGAATTTCCAAATTGATATGACATTTGTTCATTGATATGACATTTGTTCATCCTTTATTTCACCCGTGTGAGAAACCTTTATTGCCCGGTAGATTGATAAGACTTGCTACGTCAATGCTGTATCATATATTCAAAAACAAAGTATTAATAGGTATGTGTAAAATTGATACATGGCAGAATCCATTGATGTATGGCAGACTCCATGATTTATGGTAGGTACCGGTAGGTTCCTTTAATTTTTGCAGATTACATTGATATATGCCATTTCTACAGTCTCTAAAATAATAACAATTACATTGCAGAAAAAAAACTGAAGAATGTGATTCTTCTGGGTGATTTTAATTCCTATTTGGATTATGAGTGGCCAGTCAAAATATTACTTGATGGGCAGATGACGATAGAAAACAGATGTTATACTGAAATCATTGGCTTAGATACGTCATATGTGGAAAAGTTCCAGGATGTCTGGCCATCGAATAATATGGCAGAACCAGGTTACACTTTCAGCAATATGGTTAGTATTTTTCTGGTTGTGCCATGATAAATTGATATGAAAATCAGAAACACAGTTAAAAGCACATTAATTCTATAAACACTGATATAAGTGCTTTCATATTCCATTATTTAGGTAATACATCTAGTTAGTATAATAGTAAATCTTGTATAATTATGTAGATTGACAAATCAAATATCATAAAACATTTAGTAGATCCAGGGCTGTGAAAAAAAATAGAAATGTTGCTTGACTATTGTAATATGCTATATGCAGGCTATATGCAGGCATTCATGTAAGTAGTTGACAAACTGGCTGCACAGTCGGGGATCGTGCCGTGAATCCAGCAGTTACCTGTACACAACACAAGCAATCTATTTGATTATGTGGGTTAGGTAGTCTTTTTTTTTCTCTTCCTCTTTATCTCTCTTTCCTCTTTATGAGAGCAGCTCGGATGAGTGACCTCCTCATTGTGTTTATGGGTCATAAAACCCCAATATCATCACATAATGAGTTGGACAGCATTACGTTTGGAATAAACCAGTTTGTTTGTATGGTCTTTTACGTCATTTTCAACACGGGTAAGGTTATATATGACGGTCAATTTTTTGTCGTAAAGGCAGGCCACCAACTTTTTCTGGGTAGAACTAGTACTGTACACCTCCCGCCATACGTTAGAATTGACACTTCCTCATTTACAAGTCGAGCTCCCAGTGGGATTCGAACCCGCAGCGGTGAGAGTCGAAGGTTTACGGCGTTAACCATTCGGCCATGGAGTTGGGCAGCATTACGTTTGGAATAAACCAGATAATCCGAAGAAATTTCTTCTGCTCATATTCAATTTAAAATATCTAAGACCTCATGTACAATATATGGTTCTCTGTTAGTACAGTACATTAGTTGTATACAAATCCCACATGTTAAAAGTAAAGTAACTAAATAGGGGAAAAGATTTTGAGATGCTGGAATGAAAAAAAGCATTTGGATTAATCAAGAAAATATACTGGTTTATAATATTATTTTACATTTCAGCCAAGTCCAGGTCTTGAAAGTCGTCCAGATAGGATTCTAGTTGCCTCAAACTTTCATGTGAAATCTGTTCACTTACATGGCAATGGGACAAGATACAAACAAGGATACAAGGCCTCCATTCATTGGGAGAGATTCACTATCATCGTCCAATCTAGTTACTTGTCTTATCAAGGTTTGGCTGGGTATCCCTGCCAGCATGATTGTGGACCCCACGGATCTTGCCAGTGTGGGGTTTGTGCAGCAGGAGGAAACAGCCATCAGTGCCTTTTACCCAACTGTGACATGTGCAATGGCAACGTGTTCAGGCATCTAGTCATTCATTCCCTTCTTGCTGTGATACTCATATTTCATTTGTTTTATTCCATTATTTTGATATTATTCATAGGAGCAAACTCATATGGTGACACTATGTACTCTATCTTAGGTTGTAATTGCTGTCTATTGAATCCAAAACTATTGCTGGAGAGCGTACGAATCCGACACAGAAAGAATAGAATATTACGCACGTGCCAGATGTGGCCTATATTTAGATTGCCACCATACATACAGTTACTGCTCAGTCTAATATGTTGTCTGCTACTGTACTATTCATTCAGAACTGTTTTTGCTCCTATCCTCGAGTTAGCCTACAAGGTAATGGATGAAGAACTCTTCCCATCTGACCATTTAATGGTCACAGCTGAAGTAATATTATAGAGATGCTAAATGTCAGAGGTCATCATGACCTGTGTTGAGAGGTCATAAGACAGAAGGAGAATAATGGAATTTTAATATAAGTGTCCCTTTATTACAGTTTCAATTAAAGGGACACTGTCCGTAACGTTTAGCTTATAAAACACACAATAATTATGTTCGCAAACTATACACTCTAAACATTATTCAATATTTACTAATTCGGAATTCAATCGCGGTACAAAAAAAAGAAAATCCACTTCGTGCGTTTGAACTCGCAGCCCAAACTAAAATTACCTTTTCTTTACCCTCGCAGTAATAATAGTGTACGTGAGCGTAAAGTAGTCGGACATCACTCCCGACTAAGCTAAGCGGGCTATACATATTACGCAATACATACTATGGTGAAAACCTAATGTGCTAATGGAAGTCACATGATCGCAGAAAAGGTAAATATTGTGGGTCCCACTTTATTTACATATAATAATTAAAAACTTCTTTTTTTTCAAACTCACGAATGTATTCCTACATACTTCTTAGGGTCAATCCTCATGTTTTCATGTATACATTTCACTGAATAAAAGTCAGACAGTTATTTGGTTATGCTCAATATCTGCTTACTTACGGACAGTGTCCCTCTAACTGAAATAGTAATATAAGGACTTGTTGTTGTTTAATAAGCAATATTTACATTTTTTCACACATGCTTGCTATAAGCTATTGTGTCTTGTTGCGCCTAGTGAAAAACATCTACTTTTGTGGCAGAGCTAACTAAAACAAACAAGGTGAAGTTAACTTGACTGATGAACTTACTTTGTTTGAATGACATAACATCGTCTTGTCGTTCTCGTGCTAATTGCCGTACGTTATTTCACAAAAGCATGCAATGTAGGCAATTCTCGTGCTAATTGCCGTAAGTTGCTACACAAAAACATGCAATGCTGGCAATTCTCGTGCTAATTGCCGTAAGTTGCTACACAAAAACATGCAATGTTGGCAATTCTCGTGCTAATTGCAGTAAGTTGCTACACAAAAACATGCAATGTTGGCAATTCTCGTGCTAATTGCCAAAAGATGCAATGTTGGCAGTTCTCTTGCTAATTGCAGTAAGTTGCTACATAAAAACATGCAATGTTGGCAGTTCTCGTGCTAATTGCCATAAGTTGCTACACAAAAGCATGCACTGTTGGCAATGTTGCTGTTCCAACATTATATTTTACAACTTTTAAACACTATTTTTAACACAAATACAACATAGTTACATTATTAAAGTCTGAAGAACAGATAGAACAGACATAATGTAAATATAAGGATTGAATTCAATATTTCGATCTTTTTACGGGGTATGAAAAACATAAGCTAGATTAAAGTTTGCGAGAAGCACTTTGGGCTTCACACACTTTAAATTAGCCTTATGTTTTTCGTAGCCTGTAAAAAGATAAAAATAAAGAATTCAATCCAACCTCTTATAAAAGGTTTCCATTAAAGAATATAATAATTACAAGTGCTATATTTTACATTTTTAACAGACACTGATAGGAAAACATGGTTCTCCTGATATGTTTCTGTGCTGAAGCATGGACATGCCTTTTTATGCCCCGCCATGAAAGTGGAGTGTGTATATAGGGTTACCCTTGTCAGTTCGTATGAACATTGAAGTTTTGTATTTTCTTTTTTTGGTTAAGTCCATTTCTTAGACACCAAGAGCCGTAGAGCATTCAAACTTCTTACATTTTCATGATAGCCAAGCATGTAACCAGGCATGTGCATATCAGGTGGGGAGGGAGTTTAAAAAATACATTCAAACCTAGAGGTTGAGTGGGGTGAGGGTGGGATAGGGTTTTGCACATTTTATCTAACTAAAAAAAAGAATGCGCCAAATGCCAGTATTTCCATTCTGTATTTTAAAAAAATCAAGATGGGGCATGTCCCCAAACCCACTAGCATTTTCGCCGTTCAATATTGTCCATGGTTATTTTAGATATTTGTCTAACTATGCCCCTGACAGCAGTATGTTCCTACCAAAAGTATGCCAATATGGAACAGTTATGATTTACATTCAAGTTTTGATGAATTCCATATTTCAGAGATCAAAAGCTGTACATCCTTCAAGAAAAGGCAAGCTATTCTACTCACTGACTTTATAGGCAGGCCTGTACATTTTTTACAGACAACTAGTCTTGCAGGACTAGTGAAAAAAAAATCCATTTGCCCTTATCAACTTTGTACTCGCCCTTAATTTTGAACAGGAATCGCCTTCATTTTTTGCTTACCGCTAGTGCTAGACAAGGTAAATCAGTGTCAATCAAGAAACTTTATTTAGATAAAAAACTACATGTAACATCAATAAAGTATCAAATAAATGACTAGATCCCATCTAAGGTATGACTAGCTTGTCCACTTAATAGTTATGAAAGGCACTTACAATAAGATATGACATCATTTTAACATTTCAAAAGCAACTGTTTATGTAAGTCACTGTGATAATACAACTGTGTATACTCCAGTCTTTTCTCCTGCAAAACACGCTAGCATTTGGTATTATCATAGTGCTTTTATTGCAATTTTAATTTATGCAATTGTCTATTCACTTTCTCTATTTGTATTTTTTCGTCATCTCCACCAACTCTCCTCCAAAAACATTCTATAGATATGTTTATTTTCGTCGACATTTTTACGGGAAAATGTCGTCATATCAAGTATAATGGTCCGGTTACAGTGTTTTATTGATAAAAACTACTGGATAATTCGATCACGACACAGTCTACGAACTTTTGGAAATCTCGGCTTTATACCCTATCACCAAAGTAATCATGGGTAACCAATTTTTAGCTCGACTGATCAGAGATCAGCAGAGCTTATGCCGTGGTGTGTCGTCCGTCTGTCCGTAAACTTTTATTTGTAGCGACTACTCCTCTGAAACTACTGGATGGATATTCATGAAACTTAACAGAAATGTTGCCCATAAAGTCTAGTTGATCCTAGCAAAAATTCATGTTGATGTGAAATCCAAGATGGCCGCCAAAGCTAAAAATAGAGTTTTAAAATACAAGTTTGTAGCGACTACTTCTTGAAAACTATAAGTGATATTGATATGGGACTTTTTCTAAAATGATCAGCATGACATGATGTTGGTCCTTGTCAAAAATCATTTTGATTCGACATTAAACATGGCTGCCAGCGGCCATCTTTGTTTACATAGAGTTATATAGTAAAAACTTGTAGCGACTACTCCTCTGAAACTCCTTGGCGGATTTTCATGAAACTTTACAGGAATGTTGCTCTTGATGTCTAATTGATCCTAGCAAAATTTCAGATCTGCCAGAAATTCAAGATGGCCGTCACAGCTAAAAATAGATTTAAAATAAATAAGTTTGTAGCGACTACTTCTTGAAAACTATAAGAGATATTGATATGGGACTTTTTCTAAAATTATCAGCATGACATGATGTTGGTTCTTGTCGAAAATCGTTTTGATTCGACGTTAAACATGGCTGCCAGTGGCCATCTTTGTTTACATAGAGTTATACATGTATAATGAAAACTTGTAGCGACTACTCCTCTGAAACTACTTGACGGATTTTCATGAAACTTCACAGGAATGCTGCTCTTGATGTCTAATTGATCCTAGCAAAATTTCAGGTTGGCCGGAAATTCAAGATGGCCGCCACGGCTAAATATAGATTTTTAAAAAATAAGTTTGTAGCGACTACTTCTTGAAAACTATAAGAGATATTGATATGGGACTTTTTCTAAAATGATCAGCATGACATGATGGTTATCCGAGTCGAACATTATTTTGATTTGACGTTAAACATGGCTGCCAGTGGCCATCTTTGTTTACATAGAGTTATATAATGAAAACTTGTAGCGACTACTCCTCTGAAACTACTTGACGGATTTTCATGAAACTTCACAGGAATGTTGCTCTTGATGTCTTATTGATCCTAGCAAAATTTCAGGTCGGCCAGAAATTCAAGATGGCCGCCATGGCTAAAATAGATTTTCAAAATACAAGTTTGTAGCAACTACTTCTTGAAAACTATAAGTGATATTGATATGGGACTTTTTCTAAAATGATCAGCATGACATGATGTTGGTCCTTGTTAAAAATCGTTTTGATTCGATGTTAAACATGGCCGTCAGCGGCCATCTTTGTATACATAGTGTTATATAATGAAAACTTGTAGCGACTACTCCTCTGAAACTACTTGACTGATTTTCATGAAACTTCACAGGAATGTTGCTCTTGATGTCTAATTGATCCTAGCAAAATTTCAGATCGGCCAGAAATTCAAGATGGCCGCCACGGCTAAAAATAGATTTTCAAAAAACAAGTTTGTAGCGACTATTTCTTGAAAACTATAAGAGATATTGATATGGGACTTTTTCTAAAATGATCAGCATGACATGATGGTTATCCGAGTCGAACATTATTTTGATTCAATGTTAAACATGGCTGTCAGCGGCCATCTTTGTTTACATAGAGTTATATAATGAAAACTTGTAGCGACTACTCCTCTGAAACTACTTGACGGATTTTCATGAAACTTCACAGGAATGTTGCTCTTGATGTCTAATTGATCCTAGCAAAATGTCAGGTCGGCCGAAAATTCAAGATGGCCGCCACGGCTAAAAATAAATTTTCAAAAAACAAGTTTGTAGCGACTACTTCCTGAAATCAAAATCAATCAGTAGAGCTTCAAGGTCATTGACCTCTTGTTCATGTTTACTTCCGGTGTATTTCAGTGTAATTTATAGGCTATTTATTTAGTTTAAGCAAACGCTTTGTGGAATTTCTTCGCCAGAATAAAAGGAAACAATAAGACTTGCTTTGTTACTAATGTCAAAAGTCACTTGTCCGTAAGGACGACCAGAAGGAAATATCCACTCGCCCGGCCTGACAAGTCACTCGTCATGACGAGCGGACGAGTGGAATTTTACAGGCCTGATAGGTCAATGATTATTTTTTAAAAAAATTGTTATTTATGTTAAGTTTATACAGGTATAATATTCTGGTAAATAAAACATTTCACTATATTGTTTTTTTCTTTTATTCATGGATGTTGAGTTGAAATGATAACATTGAAAATGAGTTGAACCAATTTCTGTATTTAAACAAATGAAATGAAGTTTGGAATTAGAATCAGTACATGATGAAATTAGTTGTGAGTTTCTGTACTGAGCATACTTATGTATCATAAAGATTCTAGTATACCAAATATGTTTTAAAAATAAAAGCATAAAAACGAAGTCATAATCTTGTAAAATTGATGAATTTAAGTGCAGTTTAACAATCGTATACCAAACTACCATAGACTTTCGATCATTTTGAATGAAAACCTACCTAATAAATTGTGAGGAAAGTAGTAACATAAGTATAGGAACAAACACTATACATCTACAACTTAACTGTTTAATTGTTTTTGAAAGTAATGACTAGGTTGTAAGAACTACTACTGACATTGAGTGACAGTAAGTTATTTAGTTGATTAACATTAATATGATCAACTTGAATGCCCTTCACAGACAAATTTGGTAATTGTGGTAGCATATGTATATTTTCTCATACATGAAAAACTCTTACACTGTGCCTTAT
Source organism: Cyrtodaria siliqua (assembly GCA_037043455.1). Taxonomy (NCBI): domain Eukaryota; kingdom Metazoa; phylum Mollusca; class Bivalvia; order Adapedonta; family Hiatellidae; genus Cyrtodaria; species Cyrtodaria siliqua. The sequence goes on from JAWPHD010002764.1 coordinate 189,378, forward strand.
TAAGGATGTTATAACCTGGAAGATTGTTTTTATTATTTTTTTACATAATTGTTTTGTTGTCCGTAAACAATTACACATTCTGCACGGTTACTTCAAAACTATAAGACCCACTCATTTGGTACATTACTGTTGGTTAGCAGAGGAGCTCTATTATTTTTGGGGTTGACAAGTCAAGGTCACCATGACCTCCCTCATATATGGAAATTTGCCTTCGACTCCTTCTCTTCCAAAGCATAACACCCACTCTCATGAAGCTTTATTGGTACATTGCCCTTGGTGAGAGGAGAAACCCTATTGCTTTTGGGGTCAGTAGGCCAAATGTCAAGGTCACCATAACCTCATCGGGGAAAACAAACTCTGAAGCAAAACACCCAACTCATGAAACTTTGCCCTTGGTGAGAGGAGGAACCTTTTTTAAGGGGGTTAGGTGGTTGGAAGGTGGGGTCACAGGTATTCGGCGCGTAATTTGGTCACTACTACCCCCCACCCACTCTACTACCCCCCACCCCACACCAAAAAAAAAAAAAAAAAAAAAAACATCATCCAAAAAGTCATTTCATAATTTATTTATTTTTGGAAAGTTTTAAAATGTTATGAAATGACTTTTTGGATGATGTTTTTTTTTGTTTGTTTGTTTTTGGTGTGGGGTGGGGGGTAGTAGAGTGGGGTGGGTGGTAGTAGTGACCAAATTATGTGCCGAATACCTGTGGGTGGGGTGGGGGTGTAAAACCCGGGTTGGCAGCATTCTTGTTCTTTCTCCTAATCATAGTCTTTGGGACTTCCCAAAAGGAGTAAAAATGATAATTTCACAAAGAATCTGTGTATGGTCAATTCAATCCAGATGCATGTTCTTTGCATTAGACATGGAGTTCAACTTGTCTTCATGTTCATCTATAGCTTGTCTTAAATTTTACTAATGTACCCTTTGCTTTCATAAACTGGTGACACAACAGCCAACTCGTGCAGTTAGGAGGACTGGAATTGAAAGGGACTTTAGCTGATCATCGGAGTTCAGTTGAACTTTTAATATTGCCACCAGCAGCCATCTAGCCATCTTTGTTATCACTTATGTAATAACTAGATAGGTGCTCTATGGAGTAGTTGTGTCATCTGCCAGTGTGGTGGAAAAACCAAGACCTTGTCTTATTGGTCTGATCACATAACAACAAATAGTATCATTGAATGTAGATAAGCAAAGTTTGTTGAAGAAATGAACAAGAAGCACCAATAGTTTTACAGTAAATATGAAAAGAGGAATACTTTGGTAAAATACCATGTCAATAAAATGGTATGGCAGAGTTATGGTGCTAATGTAATACAAGTTCTAAAGTCTTCTGCCATTTCCTATATTCAAAATGTTAGCCAAAACTGTAAGTGGAAATATAAGTGGTAAAATACATCACAGAGTTTCGGTGCTTGTCACATATGGTTGTGTAATAATGTTGAATATGTATGCCAAGTTTAAAAGCTTTTGGTCAAATGTCATATTTACATTGTAACTGAGAAATTTTAAGTAAAAAGTGGGGATAATTCAGGTAAAACACAGGACAGAATTATGGTGCTTGTCATATAATGTGTAAAGATTCCTTTTGGAGAAATGAGGGGAAAAAACAAAAAATAACTTTAAAAGTCATCAAAATGGAAAGACATAGAGAAACTTACCAAACCATAAGTCTCAATTTGCTACACAATTTGGCTAAAAAACTATCAGGATTGGTCATTTTTTGCATTCATTGCAATGACATTGACCTTTACAGTAGTAAAAAAACAGGTCTGGTAAGTTCATCAGAAGTTTTTTTTTATTAAGATTTTCCAATATAACTCTATTTTAAACTGGTACCCCAAGGATAGCCACAACAGGCTTGCTAAAATTTAACCCCAGATTCAACATTTAAGCAAACTTGGTAGGGACCACAAGTTTATGGTACATGAAATGCAAAATATTAAACCTCTAGCTCTTGTTGTAGTTTCAGAGAATAAGATTTTATGGTATACGTAAAACTGTGACCTCTACGGCGGGGCCAGATTTGACCCCAGGGTCACCATTTGAACAATTTTGATAGAGGACCATAAGAGTATGCTACATGTAATATATGAGACCTCTATATAGGTATAAAAATCGAACATGAAAAGCAGCATTCAAGGATGATGGTCAACCACAAACACAGAGAAACAAAGAACAAACTTAAAGATGAATACAAGTCCAAAAAAGACCTCACAGACACAAAAGGGTTGACACTAGGGCTACCACCTTGGAACAGTCAGTGGCAAAAAAGACCGCTGGGGGTTTAAACCAGGCTCTAGGGTGCACCAAACCTCACACTTACCCTACCGTCAAACCCACTAAAACGGGACAGTGTAAATAAAGAAATCCACGCCATGAACTATTCTCTAACCAACAAGGCAGCATTAAATAGGCAATATAAGTAAAACACAAAGATGCTGGTGTACATATAAATAAAAAAAAATAGGCTAGAAAGCCATAAAGAAGGTACTCGGTGACTTGGCAGAAGCCAGAGCAACAAGAGAATAAACCATTGAGGGCACGACAAGACTGTAGACAAACATCAAACGCCACCGTCCTTTTGGGCTTTAGGTAGACGTCATCATAGTGTCCACAGCCTGTCCAGTCATCGCACAATCAAACAGGAAAGCATAGTGGCGAACTGTAAATGTGTCCACCACCAAGCATGCAGTGCGTTGCAAAATGATAGGGTCATAACCTCTTTTGATAAACCTTTTAACAAGTTTAACAAAGATAGTATGCAAATGATCATGACCAAGGATCTTACGAAGTTTGTAAATCATGTCACCATCATGTCACCACAGAAGTCAGTGTCTGGTTTCAGGGAATAATTTTTTTTAAAGTTTTTCTCTAAATAAGTCTTTGTAAAACATGTGAACCCTGGGGCAGTGCCAATCTCAATTTAAACAACTTAGTGTGAACCATACGCTTTTGATACATACTATATATTAAACCTCTAGCTGTTGAAGTGTCAGAGAAGATTTTATATTTTCCAATATAACTTTAAAATTGTGATCTCCTGGGTGGGGGTCAGATTTGACCCCAGATTCACCATTTGAACACACTTGCTAGAGGACCATCAGCGTATTTTCCTATAGTGACGTGAACTATCTAACAATAATAGTCTTTAATATATATTTATTAAACAACTATCTATTTATTTACTTTCACAATTTACACAATTAGAAACCAGAGTTAAATGTTCAACTTTCAATAAATGTACAATTTATAACAAGCAAGCAGTCCTAACGTTCAAACGGTGTGCGACTTATGCTATCTAAAAGAATCTCCGGCCGGGACACGACAAGCGACCAGCCTTCAGTCTATCTAGCTCTGAATTTCAATCTAGCCTCCTCCGAACTAATGAATGTTGGCTCACGCCACATTTATATATCATTATAATGACCCAGATATTGAGGGCCACGTGGACTTACGTATATTGCACATGACTATTAAAACTGGTTTAAAGATGTCCAAACTAGCCTAAGAGTACAAATCTCAGCATTTTGCAGTAAACAAGATAATTAACCCATTTTACAGACTAGGTATTAATGAAGCCCCCATTGTTTTAAACCAGAGTGACCTTCTCAGTTTGCTCTTTGAGTTTTTTGGCCCATCGTATCATGACAGTATCAGCCGCACCTTGCCTCGAGTTATTAGTCTCTCCCATTTTGTTACTAAAAATATGGTCATTAGATGACTACTTTCATGTGCGTCATTCATGAATATAGATATAAAAATCGAACAGGAAAAGTATAGCATTCAAGGACGACAGTCAATCACGAACACACACAGACACAAAGAACAACTATATCTAAAAATTAATAAATGGCAAAATAAGACATCACAAACACACAAGGGTTGACAATAGGGCTACCGCCTTGGAACGGTCAGTGGCAAACAAGGCTACTGGGGGTTTAAACCAGGTTCTAGGGTGCACCAAACCTCACACTTACCCTTCTGTTATCCCAATAAAACGGGACAGTGTAAATAAAGAAAACTCCGCCATGAACTATTCTCTAACCAACAAATTAAGGCAGCATTAATAGGCAGTATCAGTAAAACACAAAGATGCTCGTGTATATACAAAAAAAAAGCATAGAAAGCCACAAAGAAGGTACTCAATGACTTTGCAGAAGCCAGAGCAACAAGAGAACAAACCATTGAGGGCACGTTGAGAGGAAATGATCAACCCCAGGTCCCGGTACAAACAACGTAATTAAGCTACATTTTTAGACAATGACGTGCCTATACCATTGTTCGAAGAACAATGTAAGTGCAGTGTTCGACTTTTCATAAGTGCATTTCAGCAGCCAAGGTCGTTTTGAGGCAATTTTTAAAAAATAATTAAGCGTTCATTACTTGTTCCGTTTATTACTTGTCCCTCGGATTGAATTGACTGACCATTCGGGGAATCGCCACCAATAACGGTGAATATGTGCTTTATTTTGTTTCATAGTGATGTATACCTACCGGAAAATCGCGTTTTTCACAGAAAAACGGTTTGATCGAATTGCTTTCGGTTTCAAGAACGACATACATCTGCGGTTCCAACCAGCCCAGATTTGTGGATAATTCTCGGAATTTGGCCAGTGAAATAATTGATGAAAACAGTTAGGTATCAAATGTTGACCTGAGAGAGCTTCAAACCTTGTCTATAACTACGATACTCTGTGACATATTTTTCAGGAAAACTTAAAATATGTTTGTTTTCAACAAATAACACGAATTTCTTTCTTTCTTTTTTTAGTTCCCAACATCGATACAGCCACCTGTGATTTGAACCAGCTAGGATGTCCTCTTGAACAATCATTGTGGAGGATTATAAGCCTATGCTACATGCAAACTATAAGATCTCTATGTAAAACTATAACCCCAAATTGAGCCGATTTTACCCCAGGGTCACCATTTGAACAAAGTTGATAGAGGACCATAATCTTATGCGTCATGCATTATATGACACTTTTATGATTTGTGGTTTTAGAGAAGAAGAATATTCATTCCCTGTGTAAGTATATGTAAAAATAAGGATAAAAGTCGAACAGGAAATGCAGCTTTCACAGAACATAGTAAACCCCAAAACGTCACAAAACAAAACACAAAAAGGGTTGTCAATAGAGCTACCGCCTTGGAACGGTCAGTGGCATAAAAGGCCGCTGGTGGGTTTAAACCTGGTTCTAGGGTGCACCAAACCTCACACTTATCCTATTACATAAAACATGCAAAATCACTACATACACACTTTGGACACTTGGGCCGCCACCATGTTTGACCCTGGGGGCTTCATTTGAACAGACTTGATATTCTATGTGTTGGCAAACTATAAATAACTGGAAGAGTGTTTCGCGGAATAGTTGTGTGTCATGCCATGTGCTTATTTCAGCAAGGACGGTATAGCTATAAAGTTTGATCCTTCATGAATTATGGAGTGCTAAGATTATGAAAAGGGGCCATTCAATAACTGTTAGGAAAGAAAATGTTCATGACCATACATCATTATGTTGCCAAGTTATGAGCCAGGTTAGGATGCAGGTTTTATATAATAACAAAAAAGTGGGGGAGTGGGTGTGTGGGGAAAGGGGCATACCTCTACCAAAATGAAATTCAGAGTTATTAAATATGTCAATGTCATTTGAATGATTGATAAAGAAGAATTGTATAACATTTTATAACCGTATGTCAGTATTTAATTAGTTTGCCAAGTTATGACCTATATTAGGTTGCGGGTTAAAGTTTTAAGAGAAGGGACTATCAAAATGAAAGAGTGTCATGACCGGAGGTCACTATTTTGCCAAGTTATGAAGGTTGCGGGTAAAACTGAAAAGGGAAATAACTCTTCCAAAACGTTCGAGTTACTCGGACATATGTAACGACATTACTTAGGGTAAGATGAAGGTATGTGTGAAGTTTCATAAACATAGGTCAGATACTTTTCAAATTATGGCTAGTTATGAGCTTGGTTAGGTCGCTGGTTAAAATTTATGAAAAAGGGCTTCACTCTGCCAAAATGAAAGTCAGAGTTATTGGACATGTGTAATGACATTCCTTCGGGTAAGATGAAGATGTGTGTAAAGTTGTATATGAACGTAGATGAAATACTTTTCAAGTTATGGCCAATGTTAGCTAGGTTACTAGTTAAGTTTGATGGACGGAGAGTAGACAACGGACGACGACGACAGACGATGGTTGTTGAGAAATTCAAAATAGTCACCAAAGCAAAATATAGATTTACAAAATACAATTTTGAGGCGACAATTTCTCAAAAACCATAAGTGGTATATGTATTTGAAACCTTAGCCCAAGATGACATGTACATGAAGTGTTTGCGACAAAACGCTCATTCAAGTATGTACTTGGAAGAGTGGAGTGGTAAGTATGTGCATAAAGTAGGACACAAACATTTAAAATATAAAATGGCGACTGAGAGAGTCTCAGGATCTGTGTCTATAGGAAAAGGATCGGATGTTATTTATGACTTTTCATGCTCCCCTTGTTTAAAGGAGGAGAAGAATGCTGAAGCCATCAAGTATTGTGTGGAGTGTAATGAGAGCTTTTGTTCCACTTGCCTCAAGTTTCATAACCGGTTTGACATGATGAGAGATCACCAGCTCCTTGATGAAGTCCCAACTACGACCAAACGACAGCAAGATGACGGTTCACTCCTTCCCAAAGAGAAATGCCCGATACATCAGGGTAAAGACATAGACATGCACTGTGGCACACATGACGTGGTGTGCTGTGCTGTTTGCATAGCTGTCAGTCACAGGTAGGAAACTTTTGTGGTATTGGTTTTCTTTGAAATAATATGTTTATGGCATTCCGCCCTTGCGTGCAGGGTCATACGTGTGTCAGCATGATATCACCTGCCATGTTGATGGTGAAGGTATTAAATATATAAGTGTAATATCATTTGCCATGTTTATGTTGGTTGAATTAGATATATCATCATGATATCACTTGCCATGTTCATGGTGGAGGTATTAGATATATCGGTGCGATATCACTACCATGTTTATGGTGAGGTATTATTAATGGGGCGCCGTTTTACTATTTATTCAGTGTTTTGTGATATCAAGAATTCATTTATTGATATCAAAAAATCGAATTATTGATATCACAAAATCGATTTATTGATATCAGAAAATCAACTGATTTCTTGATATCAAAAAATGTATTTCTTGATATCAAAAATATAATTCACCTGCTATGTTTATTGTGCGGTTATTAGATATATCAGTGTGATATCACCTTCCATGTTTATTGTGCGAGTATTAGGTATAGGAGTGGGATGGTTCTACTGATGTTATTTTGTTTTACAGACCTTGCCAAGGTGTAGAATTTATTCCCCTGGTAGCATACACCATCAGGAAAGGTCAAGAAGTCAACAATGTCAAGCTTGCCATCAACACAGTCAAGTCAGGCATTGAAAGACTAAAGAAAAGCAGAGAAGCTGACCTTACAAGAATAGAAAAACAAAAAAGCAGCATCTTGACCCAGATTAAGGACTTTCGAGATAGCATCAACAAGCAACTTGACAGCATGGAGAAAATTGCAAACGACGAACTGCAGACTAAATCCAATAAATTTGAAGAACAAATCAAGGCAGACCTGAAAACCATTGGAGAGATGATTGCAACATTAGAAACAAAAGAAACAGACCTACAGACATTTGATGGAGATAACGAGTCGCAACTCTTCGTTTATGTGAAACAGTCAAAGGCCATCACAAAGGAAGGAGACATCTTGATGAATGAAATAGAAAAGTCTGTTGGGAAGGAAACGCTAAGTTTTATTCTCGATAGCAACATTACCGACACAATATGTAACCTTAGATCGTTGGGCAAGTTTATTGATAACAAATCATGTATGGCTCTGTCCCTCGCTGGTCAGTATATGGTCATTACTGACAAGTCAACGTGTGGAATAACTGGATCATGCATCCTGACAGATGGTTCAATTCTGATAGCAGACACTGGCAATAAGAAGATTAAGCAACTTGATCAGTCATACAAAGTAATAGCAGAATGTGAGTTGCCTTGTCGAGTTACAGCTGTCTGCAGAACAGGTCCTACGGAAGTAGCTATTGCATTGTTTGAAGACAAAAAGGTACAGTTTGCCACAGTGACAGACAGGATAGCGCTGACAAGGTCATTTCCTGTAGGAGACCATTGTCGAGGTCTGGCTTACAGCGAGGGGGAACTGTTAGTGGCCTGTGGTGGTTGGGTAGATAATAAAAGTAAAGAAGGTCCTGGACGAGTAGAAGTATACAATACAAAGGGCAGCCTGCTACGTTCATTTCAGAAAGATTCAACAGGGAAGCACGTTTTTTCTGTTCCATTTCATGTGGCAGTAAGCTTATGTGGTAAAAAGATTCACATTGCAGACCGTTGCAATGGCATGATAACCATGGACAGAAATGGGAACAAACATGGAATTTTCACGGATCCAGAATTGATGTTTGCAGTAGGAGTCTGTGCGACAGATGATGACTCAGTTCTCGTTTGTGGATATCTGTCGCACACCATACTCCATATTGGTACTGATGGTCAGAAGAAAGCTGTACTGCTGCGAGAGAAAGATAGAATTAGGACTCCGAGATCGCTCCTTTACGACACAGAAAATTCCAGATTGATAGTGACAATGGAATATACGGACCACATCACTGTTTACGACATGTCCAGCGGATAGTAGATTTTAAAAAGTCTTCAACGTCGTCCATGCATAGTTAAAACACTCATGCGTGTCTTCTGTGTGTTTTTTTTTGTTGTTGTTGTTTTTATGTTGTTGTTTTCATCTTTTTGAGCCATCACTTTTGCCAAATGATAAATTATATATTTGTTACTGTGTTTTAGCCACTTCATTATTTTTGCCAAACTGTAATTTATAATACATGCATAAAATTCATCAGTTATTATCCCTAAGGGGCCTCAAAGCAAAATGAGTGTGAAGATGAAGTTCCTGGAGGGCTTGGTGCAGGACTATACCGGTGCAAAATTAGTTTTTCTAAAGATTAGTTTTTCTAAAAATTAGTTGTGTGAAGTAGAAGAGGCCTGCAAAAAGCCGTACAATTTGGTTGAAATAAAAATGCACCACTTTTAGACATTCTGCTTGCTTGGGGGTGGAGGTGAGAGTGACCATGACATTTTACCTACTAACAAGGCAGTCGATACCGTTGTTACAAGGTGCAAGGTTGTATGAACAATAGTGAATAAATTACACCGCAGAAGGCGTTTTTCATGACAGATCAGGTCACTTTGACCTACTAACTCCATATTTATAGGAGTCATTATTTTAACATGGGTACTATCAAGATTGTATGTATAATAGTTACAAGTAACTGTGTGGGAAATGTTTCTCAGGTGAATAAAGGTTCTAACAATAGTGAAATGTTTATTAGTCATGTTATGGATATCTTTTATATATGCATGTACATATGTTCAGGTTCTTCTATATGTTTTTTGTTTTCCGAATATTTCATACATCACCTCCTTTGTTAGGGATTGTTTGCACTTATACCGTCATACTGTTATATTATGCAATCTCTGTCATAGAGGTAATAAAATGAAATACATAAATAGTATTTATTTTTTAATGTTTAAAATGATTTTTAAAGAAATATTGTGCCCCTTTGAAAGCTGAAAAAAGTTAAAAAAAAATATATATAAAAAAGTACTGTTTTGTTTGAAAAAAGCTAACCTTGCCGTATACAAACTCAGATTTCTAACACAAAAACAGCGCTTCGTATTTACGTCATGGAGTGGGAGAACTAGTCCAACAGTCTGAGAGGGGGTGGAATCTGTCTATGGCATTTAATTATTCTTCAGTCAGCATTTTAAATTATGTATATTATAAACAAATGTGCCCACACATTTTTCAACTATGTTTTGATATTTTATAATTTATCAAATTTGTATTTGTTATGCTACAGTCACACGGCCATGTTACGGACCTACGGATGCCTGCGTATATTTGGATAATGAAAATGCGTAATTTTTGCCCCAAATTACGCAAATTTGACCAAAAGTAACCTATATTCTGCGGACGATACGGATTAGTTACGGATGTTACGTATGAATTGCGGATGTTACGGGTAAAACCTGCGGATGAGCCCATCAGCTGCCAACCCGCTGACACATGTCACGGACGACTTACAGATGACTTACGGATTTTACGGATGACTTACGGACGATACGGATGACTTAGAGACGATACGGATGAGTTACGCTCGTGTCTGCGCATGTCGGCTTCCTGTGGCGTCCGCACCATCCGCATATAAACACACGCGTATCGGAGCTTGCAACATCATGCATCCGTAAAGACCTAAAGAAATGTGCAAATTGCCATAACGAACATAGTGCCGCGTATAAGGGCTGCCAAGCATATAAATCGTATATACAAACAATAGAACAAAAAAATATCGCCATTCAAATAGAACATAATAAAAACATGGTAGAAGCAGGGCAAATTAAGTTGCAGCACAAAGCAACACCAAAACCAAATGTGTACGTAAATCAACAAGAAAATGTCAACAACGAAGTAGAGCAAAAGGTTAAAATAGCTCTAAAACAAATAATACCAAAAATAGCTAAAGAAACTCTATCAAATGAACAGATAGAACAAATCATAGAGGAAGCAATAAATGAAAATAAAAACAAAAATATTCAAATAATAAGAGCACCCGCCCCCCGCTATCGGCCAAACAACGTCCCTAGATGTGGACCACCACATATGCATCCTATGCATCCTATGAGGCATCAATACCCCATAGGGCCAATACGCGTTGTACATGGGGCCCAGATGAGGCGACCAATGCCACCACCACCAGCCGGTCACTGTCGACCTAATTACGGGGGAAGATTTTAAGGTATAAGGTAGTCAGTAAGTAGGATAGTGAAAAAACATAATTAACTAGGTTTGATGGAAGGGTCCAACAAAAATTTCAATAATTACAAACAAAACCTAGTTATTATGTCTTGGAACGCCAGGGGCCTGTGTGGGGAGGAAGCACCAAAAATAACAGAATTTCAAAACTTTCTGAATAACATGAAACAACAACCTGATATTATATGCATACAAGAAACTCACTTAAAAAATAAAATAATTAAACTACATGGTTATCAAGAACCTGTAAATACGTTTAGACCAGGTACAGAAAAAGGGGGTGGGGTAGTGATATATGTAAAAAATGGAATCAAATTTATAGAACACAAAATGACAGAAATTGAAAAATTAGAAATAAATGCAATAACCATTTTTGGCACAAAACATAATATTAGGATTATTAATTACTACACAAGGAAAACAGAGTACAATACAAAGGAAAACTTAGAAAAACTTTTCGGGAATTTAAATAAGCATACTATCATACTAGGTGACTTCAATATGAAACACCCCACATGGAATCCCCCTGGTGATCTAAGATGTGATAAAGAGGCGGAGTACCTGTATGACTGTTTAGAAGATAGTAATTTTGTAATGATGAATAATGATGATGTAACTAGAATAGGGGAACACGGCGACCTTGACTCAGCCCTAGATTTATGTCTAATGTCAGCTGAATTAGCACATAAGGCGACCTTCAGCGTTATTGACAATACAATAGGCAGTGATCATTTCCCAACCCTAACAAAAATAGTATATAATTCTCAGTATGAACCCATAATGCTACCAGCAAAATGGAAAATAGCAAAAGCAGATTGGACCCTTTTTAAACAGGAAAGTAGTAAACATTTTGAGTTTACAACAAAAAACAAAACACTCAATGATAATCAAAAGCAATTTTCGGCAGAATTATATGAAATATGTAAACAAACGATTCCAAAAACAGAAGCAAAAATTAGAAAGCAAAAAGCGGTATACCCTTGGTGGACAGAGGAGTGTAACAAAATTATAAGAGAAAGAGAAAACGCGAGAAAAACGTATAAACATAATAAAAGTCCGGCAAATTATGAGAAATTTAAAATATTGAGGAAATCAGCCAAATCAACAATAAGAACGTCAAAAACTGAATGCTGGCAACAATTTATATCCAACATTAACCATAGAACCAATTCTAAGCAAGTATGGGATATTATAAGTAGATTTAGGGGAACGCCAATTCAAAATATGCCAGTGTTAATCAAAGATAAGAAACATGTTTTTGCAGATAAAGAGAAGGCCAATTTATTAGTAGAACACTATCAAAAAGTGAGTAGCACAGCAGAATACGATAAAAAGTTTATACCTATCAAAGAAAAATTAGAAAAAATATATGATAAAGAAATGGAAAATCACGATGATCATTTAGAAATTGAGTATAATAAAGCTTTTACCCTTTTCGAACTAGACAATGCATTACAATATTGTAAAAATACGGCGCCTGGTGAAGATCTAATACATTATGAAATGATAAAACAACTCCCAAAAAACGGAAAGATTAAACTTTTAGAACTCTATAATCAATCTTGGAAAACTGGTACATCACCAGAAAACTGGTGCGAATCAATTATAATACCAATAATCAAAATAGGGAAAGATAAGCATCTACCATCATCATATAGACCCATTTCACTTACGCCAGTATTATCAAAAATAATGCAAAAAATGGTTAAACCTAGATTAGTAAATTATGCTGAAAGAGAAAACTTAATATCTAAGTACCAGTCTGGCTGCAGACAAAATCGCACGTGCGATGACCATTTAGTAAGGCTGGAAGCTGACTGTAAAAAGGCCCAAATATCAGATAAATTTTTATTGGCAATAATGTTAGATCTAAGCAATGCGTTTGATAAACACTGGAATAAGGGGGCACTCTTACAACTATATAATATAGGGATAAAGGGCAGAATGCTAAAATGGCTTGCTAATTTCTTAGACGGGAGGAAAATAAAAGTTAAAATAAATAATATAATGTCTGAAACATTAGAAACAGAAAATGGCTGTCCACAAGGAAGTGTCCTTTCTCCTATAATATTCTGTATCTTTATGAATACCCTAGAAAAGGCAATAAAAGCGCACAATAAGCCGATAGAAAACCCGCAAGATCAAGCGCAATTATCACAGTTTGTAGATGATGGGGCAATGTGGGTAACTTCCGGTCAAGCAAAAAATGCAGTGATTAAAGGGCAAAAACTATTAGTAATAATTGAAAAATGGGCATTAAGATGGGGACTAACAATTAACCCCGATAAAACACAAGTGCTACTCGTTTCAAGGAATGGTTACCCCGAGCAAAAACCAAACTTCCCAACCCTTCAACTGTGCAATAAAAAACTAACATTTGCACCTTTTGCGAAATTTCTAGGTATGTACTTTGATAGACATCTAAACTGGAAAAAACATGTCGAACATGTAATATCAAGATGCACAAAAGACTTAAATATGCTACGAATGTTAACTGGAACGAACTATGGCGCGGACAAGAAATCTCTGTTAAAACTATACAAAGCGCTAATTCTAAGTAAAATCAATTATGGCAGTATCGCGTATGCTTCAGCAACAAAAGCAACATTAAAACCGCTGCAAATAATGCAAAATAAAGCTTTAAGAATAGTAACAGGCGCGTATAAATCAACCAATCAAATAGCTCTGCTCGTAGAATGCGCGGAAATACCAATAGAATTAAAAAGAGAAGAAAATATGCTGAAATATTGGGCCAGGTCTAGCAGGTTAAAAGACAGGCTACCGGTTAATGAACTAATAACTAAGATAGGAATATTCGAACATAAAGCAAATAGGTATAAGAAAATCAATCCTCCATATACCAAAACGATACAGGTACTATTAGAAAAATATAAAATGCAAGATATTAGTATACAAGAACCTTTGTTCACGCCAATCACAAAAATGCAAACAATCAAACCATGTCTTGACTTAACCCATCTAATTAACAAAACGGAGACTTCAACAATAAGCGCCAAAAATATAAGCAATGAACATATCGATTGTAACTATAGCGATTATATAAAGATATATACCGATGGCAGTAAAGACGCGGAGAAGGAAATAGCGGGGGCAGGAATAGTAATTTATGACAAAAACAACTTGATAATATACCAGAAAAAGATCAAACTTAATTATAGAGTATCAGTATATACAACAGAATTGGTTGCAATATTAGCGGCACTCTCATGGATACACCAGAAAAAACCTGCAAAGGTAGTGATCCTGAGCGATAGCCTTAGCGCCCTACAATCTATAAATAAAGGAAATTCCAATAGTAGACAGGACTTAATTGAAAAAATAATGTTGGGAATAAGTAAAATAGCAAAACAAAACATAACGCTAGATATGACGTGGGTACCCAGCCACGTGGGGATAATAGGCAATGAAGTAGTTGACAACATCGCAAAACAAGGCTCTATAGACGGTCAAATAATACCAATAAAACTAGGGGTAAAAGAAGTATATAGTATAATTAAGGAGAAGGTTAAAACAGAATGGTCACAAATATGGAAAAATACGACAACTCAAAGGCTACGCTTACAGCCATCGGTACCTAGCGCAATAGAACAATACAGTGATATTAGGCTTATAGACAAGGTATACACTAGGCTAAGATTAGGACATAATGGGATAGGTTCAGAAAGGCGGGATAAATTTAAAAATAGGGAATGCAAATCCTGTGGTCAGCCTGAAACTTTTGAACACATATTCTTTGATCCACCAGGGCACTGCCAACTATATAAAGAACAGAGACAAAGTCTAGAAACTGATCTGCTTCAATTAGGCTTGAAAACAATAAGTAAAAGTACATTACTGTTCCCGGAAAAACAAATACAGGAACAAGTCAGAAAGAGCGTGTTTAAATTCATGACTGAGTCAGGGTGCGCCAAGGTTATATAAATGCATATTTACATAGTCTGGTATTATTAGAGGTTTAATGTAGCAAGAAATATATGGGGTTATGTGTAGGTCTAGCCATATACTGTATGTCTGCTCTTGATTTCTGCCATCATTAATATAAATGCATAAACGGATTTGCATACATTGATATTATATCAATATATCTCAATATATAAATACATAAAAATCGTTGAAAAACCACCAATTCATTAACGGTGCTCTCTCTTTGGACCGCGCGGATAATTTCAATCCGTTTTTCAAAACGAAAATGCAACTTACACCTGATTGGTTCATTTTCAATCCGTTTCGCGAAACAAAAAACCAACAATTTCCTGATTTTTCCATTTTCAATCCGTTTTGTAAAACGAAAATAAACCATAATGTCAACGAAATGGGGATCGAACATGTAACATGTAAATATAAATGTATGATTATATAGATAATGTAAACATACCAAGATATGGACAAGTCAAAACGGCCTATTACTATAATACATAGCGAAAGTTAAAAACGATTAGTTGAGTCTAATGTTGGGCTTCATCTGCACGAGGAATATTTTCTGTGGTACTGTGATAAAGGCGGGGCTCAAGCGATTTCCATGGTTCATAGATCAGGCGGCGACGCGTATAAGCGCGGTCCTGCAGCCTGTTATATGAACTGCGCGGTCCTGACCGTGGAATCCGAGTCATTACTTTTGAGTACGGGCCCTAAAACTCGCCTAAAACTTAGAATAGGACAAACCATATCAAGACAGGCAGAATACAATATAACAGACACAAAAGGTTAGGTAAATAGAAAAGATGTACAGTATAAACTAAAAGTATGGTGCACACGGACATTGTAATATGGCGACAACATCACACGGTGAGGCCGCGCTACCAAATCAATGCCTTAACTATGAAGGCGAGTCTCTCCACTGACACAAATACAGCAGGTGGATGCCCGCTGTAGTCTTTGGGGCGTGCAAACGTATTGAAGCCTATTCAAGAAGACTTAAAAGATGGGGTGGCGCGACACCACTGTGGGGTGTTTTCAACGGATATGAATAGACGTACATAGCAGGCCCGGTTATAGTTACCAGTTAGAGAAAGTTATGAGAGTATGTGTAGCTAAATAGAGGAATGTATATATATATGTATGTATGAAAACCATAAAATATTTGATTTAGTATTGAACTGTGGAGTAATTAATTTATGAATATGTATTTGCCTTGACATCAATAATGGGGACAACATCACACGGTGAGGCCGCGCTGCCAAATCAATGCCTATACTATGAAGGAACTACACCTACACAGTTGGCGAGTCTCTCCACTGACACAAATACAGCAGGTGAATGCCCGCTGTAGTCTTTGGGGCGTGCAAACGTATTGAAGCCTATTCAAGAAGACTTAAAAGATAGGGTAGCGCGACACCACTGTGGTGTAATTGCTTTAGTATTGAACTGTGCAGTAATGATCTATGAATTTGTATTTGCCTCACCTATTGTCAATTTCGTTCATAAAACAGTAATAATAGCGCTTAAAAACATAAGCACATAATGTAAATTTATCCCACTAAGTGCTCATCCCATCAGACGGGATGGGACCGTCAGTAAACTCAAAAAACAGTGACATTTTTGACATGTCTCACATACTTATATATGAAAAACTTCACCGATTACTGACTCCTGATTAGGTTGAGGATGGGAGATCAAACTGCTCCTGTGATGTCCTAATCACATAGTTGATAGGGGGTATTTCATGAGCAGGTTGATATTGCATTGTCTAACCGTCTCGCCTCTAGGTTGTCTTGAGTCTTTGGTTGCTGATTTGATTTGTATTATAGTGTGTTGTGCCTTGCTTATCGTCTATTTCGACCATAAAATCAGTAATAATATCACTTTAAAACCAAGTGATTTCCATCCGGTCCGCGCTGTGTCCAAATTGACAAATCCGACCTTGACACTTAAATCGACCCTGACCCTGACCCTGAATAACATAGTTAAGAAACTCGGCAATAAACACATATTTTTAAGTAGGACACCCAAGTAGGTTAGGTCAGGTCAATAGAACACGACAGGTTAAGGTCGAAGCAATTAAGACAATAGGTGAGGTAATCTTGTGTTTGTATGTGTATGTAATATATATGTAATTTAATTATTGGCAAGTAGTCACAATATGTAAAACGGTAGAACCAACACTTAAAAAAACCATGAGATGGCAGTCAACAGGTACGTATAAACACGTTTAACACAGCCTCTTTCTACCGCCACATATACGAGAGTGACCAAAACCATTAATAAATTTTGTAAATAATGTTTTTTAAATTGTGTTATTGTTTAAATAATGTTATAATTGACAAAATAAAGGCTTTAAGCCCAAACATAGTAAAAAACCCTTCAGTGGGGCCGTTTTGAAACAAACTTGGTCACTCAATATATGGTATGAGAAATAATAAAAACAGTACAATGCACCATGGTGTCTTGAAGAGGGAGGTCCTAGCAGCTAGCGGCAGACTGTCTACAAGATAGAAGACCAGCAGCCAGGGCGCGAAGACCAACCAAACATCGAGGATCAACGACCGCCCAGGGGCACTAGTTGTATAACATCTAAAATGTAATGCACAAGTGCGTCTGGGCAACTTCAAGATTCAACCTACAACGCATACAACAACTCTACCATACGACGATGCAGCCAGCCAGACACACCTGATGGGGATGGAGGACAGAACCTCTTCACACTACTCCAATACTACTTATCGGCGGTACGGGAAGTCGTCTTCGATCCTACTTGCTAAGCAACCAAATCAACAAATACACCCCAATAATAGAAAACGGGCGACCTGTAGAAACGGTCGCTGCGTATCCCACACTACCCTAAACAAATAAGCCCACTAAGTATAAATATGCGCGACCTGTACAAACGGTCGCTGCGTATCCCACCTACAAAAATACCCGAACCATTAAATATAAGTATGGGCGACCCATGTCAAAAGGTCGCATCATACCCCGCATCGCCCTGAAATAGGTGCCCATAGCTATAAATACTAGCGACCTAATAAAAGGTCGCATGGTATCCCTCATCTCCTTCTATCACAGTTCAAAAAATGACCTGGCCCATTAAATATAAGTATGGGCGACCCATGTCAAAAGGTCGCATCATACCCCTGCATCGCCCTGTAATAGGTGCCCATAATTATAAATACTAGCGACCTAATAAAAGGTCGCACGGTATCCCGCATCTCCTTCTAATATTAATATGTGCAAGTAATACCAGTCCGCTAACAACACCTTTACAGCCAGCTATAGAAAGCCAGTAACGAGAAATTAGGTTGAATTAACCGACAGTGCTGGCTTTCCTCTTTGATAATATATCCAGAAACTTTGGAGGACTCTGTGGCGGAGTCAACGAAAATTAAACAAATTCAAAATTATACCCTTTTACAGTCCACACATTATGCCTGGGCGTACCGGGATTCTCTGGTGTCCATATAGGCGGAGGGACTATAATCCTTAGAATTACACACACACACACACTCAGCTTGCTTCAGTCGCATTTCATCAAATCTGAGAGCTAGTTAGAGTTATTTCTCCATCTGTTTGGACTTTGGTGTGCATCATGTCTGGCAGAAGAAGTAGTAGAACAACCAGAAAGAATCCTCCAGTGAGTGTGCAGCCACAACAGCCTTCCCAGGCAGAGGAAGAGGTAGAAGAAGGGGGACCATCCCTGGCAGAGCTGACAGTACCCCCACCCCCTAAAGATGGCCGTGGCAAGGAACGTGAAAAAAAGGGCAAGGCAAGGGACAAGAGAAAGCGTAGAGGTAAAAAACATTTCTTCTTTTATCTTCTTTTTAGTGCCACTTAGTACCAATTTGAAAATGGTGATTTTTGCAGTTAAATGAGTACCACAGATTTAAACTTTTCTCAGCCTTGCTTATTGGCTCTTAAAATTGTAAAATAATCCAATAAATTTAAAAAAAATAATCTTTTTGGGGTTGGACTTGGGGGTGGGGATTTTTTTGCGGTTTGGCTGGGGTGGGTCTCATATTTCCAGGGTGATGGCAGCATTTATTATTTGACACATTTTCACTATGTTTCAGGTTATACTGAATAATTTCACTTTCAGGTAATACTTGCTGCTTTATCCAATTTGCCCCCACCGCGTGAGTTCGAGCTGTGGTGGGTCCGGATATTTTCATGTGGGGAAGCTATCCAAATGGCTTGCGGTAGGTCAGTGATTTCACCTGGGTGCCTTCTGTGCCTGAAATAGGCACATTAATCATCAGGGGCTTTCCTCCACCTGTAATAGCAGGGCGTCACGATATGACTGAAAAATTGTTAAAATGACGTTAAACCCTCATGCAATTTATCCAATTTTGTTTAAAACTTTGTCATCTGTTTCTTTTCAGATTCCCATGAAGACAGTGATGCTGAGGAGGTCCAGTCGGAGGCAGCCCAGGAGGAGCCAGACTCGGAGGATGAGGCAGAGTCAGAGGTGCCTGTGACAGAGAAGAAGGTGAGGAGAGCCAAGGCCCCGGCTGTGAACATGAGCAGGAGGAGGACATCTCTGAGTGGCTCAAGCAGAACCCTTGGTTGTGGGACAGAAATGTAAGCTTTCAAAGTCTTCATTTTATTTTACAGCCCATTTCACCTGACTGGGTCCATACATTTGATACCTACTTTGGAAAGTTGCTAGCTGTGGCAGCTTGCAACTTTGCAATCTTGGTAATAAATATTGTCACCAGTCATGTGAAATATACACTGTAATTTTACAAGATTAAGTTGGACATGTTTACCTTGGCTAAAATCTTTGCAATGTTGGTAAATAAAAATATTGTCACCATTCAGGTGAAATGCAATGTAATTTACAAGGTTATAGACAACACTGACTTTGCTTTTAATTGAATATACTCATTTCAGGTATTTAATGTTTAATATTTAATGTTTCTTTCTGTATGTTGCAGGAGAAGGACTACAGGCTCCGAGACAGCAAGCAGGGCGGATACAATGACAAGGCTGCAGAGATGGGTCTGAATGCAAAGGAGTTGCGGCGCCGTATCAAGACTCTGAAAGACATTGCTGTGAAGGCGCTGAAGCCTCTCCCCTCTGGTGCAGGTGGCAGGATCCGCACCCCCCAGCAGCAGAGATGTGTGGACCTGTTTGACTTTTTGGCCAAGAAGGTGGTGAGGAGGCCAGGCCGGACCACACTCAAAGTAAGTAATCATTTGTGGAGGGAAATTAATTTTGTTCTTCATTTTTAATTGATTAGTATTTGAAAAAGCATTTTGCTCAATGTTTTATTTTGTGAGGGAAAAATGAACTTTTATTTAAAGATGGCTACTTAGCATTTTTAAATCATTTTGCTCAACTTTACAAGCATTGGTAATTCCTGTCTCACAAGTACATTTTTAGTTAAACATGTGCTCTCTTTTCTAATTTTATGTAAACATGTCTTCTGTTTTCTGAATTTACAGGGAGTGCAGCCCAAACCTCTGGTGCAGGTGCAGGCGGTCCAGGAGGAGGTGGAGGAGGAGGAAGAGGGCATGGACGAGGAGAGCATGATAGAGCTGACTGGTGACATCCCCCCACCACAGCCCCGGAGGAGGGACAGGTGGAGGAAGGCTGCCAGCAAGGAGCATGATGACCTGCTCGAGGCGATGAGGCGCAGTCTGGCTGATTCCTCAGCCATCACTCAGAGGGTGGAGAGTGCACTTGGGACTTCTGCCCCTCCCCCCACAGACCCGAGGCTGCTGGAGAGACACACATATGGCCAGTGGTTCATGTCCATCCTGCCCAGCATAGCTGATGACCACTGGTTTGCTTTCAGGCGGGACATCAACTTGATTGTGGACCACTTCCAGGCAATCAGTGTTGCCAGTCAGAGGCCAGCTGCCCAGTCAGCCCAGACACCACAGACAGCACAGCCGGGTATGGCACTGTTCCACGCCATGGATCAACCAGCCACCCAGACCTCACAGCAGCAGCAGCAGTTCTTCAAGGTGTGTTGAAAATCACTTTTAATCATTTTTTCTTTTTAATGATACATGGCAGCAGTGCAAGTCTTCAAGCTACCAAAGATGCAAAGTGATTTACAGCTAAAATGTAATTTTGCTATAAAATTTCAAAGCTACCAATTTCAAATGTGTGTAATATTTGAAATGTATTTCATGAAAGTACTGCCAGACAAAATCACAAAAGTTGTTGTACAAATAAAAGCAAATATGACTTTAATTATGGAGACATATTGTGTTTGCCTTGTCGTCCGTCCGTCTGTCTGTCCGTCCGTCCGTCAGTCTTTCCACCAAAGTTTGTCCGCCCTTGTTCTCCTTAACCCCTGGTCGGATTTCTGTGAAACTTTACAGGAATGATCCTTATCAATTCTAGTTGCGCATATCATCAGGATTTTTTTTTTCATATGATCTTAAGCCCCTTTTCACTTTTTCATGGAACATTTTGTCCGTGCTTGTTCTCCTTAACGCCTGGTCAGATTTCTGTGAAACTTTACATGAATGATTCAGATCAAGTGAAGCTGCGCATATTGTCCGGATTTTTTTCTTGGATGAATCCCCTTCTATTATTTCTTATCATTCTGTTTGCAGCCTCCTTCTACCAGTCAGTTTGTCTCCACCCCCACCTCTTCCACTTCCTGTGAGCAGATGCCAGACTGGCAGAGGAACTACCAGAGAGCAGACCAGGACTTCTTTTTCCCTGAGGGGCAGACGACCTTCACCCCAGCCCAGCTCAGTAACCTCCCAGCACCCCACCAGGTGACCAGGATTGTGAGGGTGCAGCAGGTGTCACAGGCACAGCAGCAGCAGCAGTTAGTTGTACCAGGACGGTTGCCACAGCAGACTTTCGCACAATTACACCCTGTTAGCGTGCCCACGGCAACTGCAACTGCCGCCTCCGCAGCTGCCGCCCTGTCTTCCAGTCCAGCTGTGAGGCCGGAGAGGTCTCAGTCAGCCCCCAACATGCAGTCAAGCATGAACTTAGGTTGGAACACCCCGGTGTTTTTTGGCACCCCTGCAGCATCTCCAGTGCCAGTCCCGTCCCATCAGTCGATGGAAGTAGGAGAATCATTCAGCAGCCTCTTGAACGACTTAGAGTGATGTGTGTTCTATCTTGTGAGACAGAGACTCTCCAGTATTATTTTAAATATGATGTGCACAATACTTTGTTTTTATAAATGTTTACCATAATGTGCTTTGATATATACAGACTGTCTGGAGATATACTGACTGTTTGCAGATATACAGACTGTTTGGGTAGTTTCCGCAATGTGAAACATTTTTTAAAGAAAGTGCTTGGATTAAAAGATAACAAATATTGTTCAGAAATGTGTCATGATGATTGAAAAGTAATGTTTCCGTATTAAATTGCCTGATTGGAAATTGTGAATCATGGTAAAAAACTGTTGTTATTTTCATTTCAATATTGTATAGAAAAAAAGGTTGGTTTTAGATGGTTTAAATGAATATTAGACTTCAAAGACCCCCAACCCCCCAAAAAGAAGACATTAAATTCGTTTATAATTTGGCAAGAACAAAGACTTATCTATTTGGACAGGGCACAAAATTTGGGAAATTTGTGCCCTGTCCAAAAAGATAAGTCTCAAAAACACAACTTTGTGAAAGTTGTGCAACCCCCTTTTGATATTGGTTAGATAAATTAAAATTCTTTAACATTTTTGGCAAGTTGAGCCAGCCACCCACCGCCACGTCGCCCCCACCCCACCCCCACCCCCAACCCGCCCCCACCCCCAAGTTCAATAAAACGTAGACTTTAAATGAGACTTTAACCATTTTCAAAGGGGGCTTGCACAACTGTAATAAAGATATTAAAATTATTAAACATTTTGTGGACTTTAAACCCCCCCGCCCCCCAAAAGTGTCAAAAAGCCATAGACTTGTAAAAAAAATGTTATTAAGCCCATTTGAATAAATTAAAACTTTAATATTACTTAATGATAATTTGGAAAACATTTTATTGGAAATTTTTCTTCCCCATTTCTGTGAAATATATATTTGATTAGTGTTTGACGCCATGTCAACAGTATTTCAGTTATATTACGGCGACAGTTTCACTTATCCATGCTCCCTGGATTCTAACCAGTACTACCAGTCTTATTATCCTGGTACTGGCTTTCCAGTCGTAATGCTATCCCCACTTTCCTGAGCGCCAAGGGGGAAGCCATTTCTACCATTAAATAATGGTCAATGGTAGGACCCGGTCGGGATCGAACACACGACCTCCCACACCCGAAGCGGACGCTCTAACCACTGAGCTATCGGTGCGGTCATCCCATTTCTGTGAAAAACCCAGTTGAATTTGAAAACTAAATTTGGTTCAAATTTATTTTTTGGTTCATTTTTTTGGGTCAAATTTATGCATCAAGAGTTGCATAATTCTTCTGGGAATAAGTGGGTGGCCCTTACAAGGGCCGTTTGTTATGTTTGGCCAGCTGCTTAGGCCATGCGCTGCTGCCAGGGAACTGCTCCGGCGGTGCCATTGTAGTAATGCTTGAGGTACAGGCGCTGGCGCTTGGCAATGTTAGTGGTGTAGTTGCCAGCAAGCCTCTGTTGCATGTCATCCAGCACGGCCCCCTCTCTCCATGTACCTGGAATGATGTTGTGCTGGTCGTCCTCTCTGTCCATCATGGCATTCTGCTCAGCGGGTGCCTGGTCTCTCAGGAGGTTGTGGATGCACAGGCAGGCGAGGACGATGGTCTCCACTGTGGTAGGCACCTGTGCCATAGCACTCAGAAGACACCGGAATCTGTTGGCAAGAATGCCAAAGGCATTCTCCACACATCTCCTGGCTCTGGACAGTCTATAGTTAAATATCCTTTCCTCCATGGTCAGTGGCTTGCCACCAAAAGGCTTCATCAGGGTGGTGCGTAGTGCAAATGCAGCGTCACCAATCACGAAGTAAGGGATGTCTCGATCGTCATGAGGCAGTGGCTCATCTGGTGGTATCCCAATGGTCTCATCGTCAATGGCCTCTTTCAGACTGCACGTGTTCCAAATCTGGGCATCAGAACTTGCACCACCTGCTCCCACCTCCACCCACCGGAACTTGTAGTTGCCATCGACCAGGGCAAGGAGTACAATCGAGTTGTACCCCTTGTAGTTGTAGAACTCGGAGCCACAGTTCGCGGGTGCCTTGATGCGGATGTGCTTGCCATCTAAGGCTCCCAGGCAATGATGAAAGTTCCACCGGTCGGAGAAGGTCTGGGCAATGTCCTTCCACCCCTCTGGAGTAGATGGGTTGCTGATGGTCTCCTCGCCATACTCAGCGTAGATGGCCTCACACACGTCCAACACCAAGAGTGAGATGGTGTTGTGGGGTACATAGAATAGGTACATCAGGCTGTGGTAGGAGTCCCCACTGGCAAAGTAGCGCATGGTGATGGCGACCTTCAAGCCTACCGGAAGGGCCTTCCTGTACCAGGTATCATACTTCTGTAAGCGAGGAGTGAGGCGGGTGACCATGTCGGCAAACATGGCAGGTGTGATGCGGGTGAAGTTGCGGAAGCCCTCAACATCCTCATTGCGTAGCAAAAACATCAGGTTACCATAGGCACCCTGGTCTGGTCGCAATGTGATCCAGTGACGAACCCAACAAGTCCTCTCTTTTCTCCTGTCAAGGATGGCTTGGATCTTAGCCATCAGGATGTGCATTTGCATCTGATTGCGTTGGATGGCCATCAAACAATCCAGCAACACAAGGCGGCGTTCTCTCTCCATCTTGAGTGACCTGTAAAAGTCTACAGTTGAAGAACTGACAATGATGAGGATGGCAGCATCCTTATATACCCAAGTGTAGACCATTTGGCATGGGCGACATCCGCCGAAATGAAGAAAATATAGGTAAAAATTCCGCATATTATCCGTAATATCCGTATCCCAACCGTAACATACATATCCCATCCGTAACATCCGTATCCCATCCGCAAGCATACGCAAATACCGCAAGTCCTATCGTAAGATCCGCAATATATATGCCAAAAGTACGTTAAACATACGTAACTCATAAGTAACTCATACGTAACTGTGTTTACGTACCCCTATGTATCCGCACACCCGACAAAGTGTGCCCATCAGTTACGTATCTTACGTATCCTGCGGATGAGTTTACGTATCTTACGTATGGGTTACGTATTCTACGTATGGATAACGTATATTCTGCGGATGCTTACGTATATTTCATCCGCAGCAAAATTTTGAGATTTTCAAAATTCCCGCTTCGGATCTGCGTATGTCTGCGGATCCTGCGGATTGGGTTACGGATAAATACGGATGATACGGATCCTTGCGGATGCTTACGGATTTTGATCCGTAAGCATCCGCAGCTACCGTAAGTGGCCGTGTGACTGTCGCATTAATCATTATATGTTTTATTATTTTGCTGGGTATCACGGCTTTAAACGGACACAATCTTGAAGTGTTTATCAAACGGTGTAATTAGCTAGATTTATTTATCCAGTAATATTTTGACCTGCTTGCATTTAATTAAATACACGTCTGAGTTTCCTCATATTCATCTTATTCTACTTCAGCTTTATATAATATATTATTGGTGCAATATATTCAACACATAACAATATGCAAAAACACTGCTTTAAACTATATTCTTATAATTAATATTAATGACTGAACAAATGCAGGTTAATAATATAGAAAAAACTTTATGAGTTGATATGTGTAGGTCAATACTTTATCTTTAAGGTTTACCACCACCAATGGCATGTAATCCTCCGAGGTGTTGTCGAATGTAGTTCCTATAATAACAAGAGCGCCGCCTAACGGGGCATTATACGCCCGTTTCCTAAAGTTTTTATGTTAAAGGCATTTCCTAGGTGTCAGGTCAATGTAACCCTTACCTTTGACCTT
This sequence comes from Cyrtodaria siliqua, assembly GCA_037043455.1. Lineage (NCBI taxonomy): Eukaryota > Metazoa > Mollusca > Bivalvia > Adapedonta > Hiatellidae > Cyrtodaria > Cyrtodaria siliqua. The sequence goes on from JAWPHD010002764.1 coordinate 215,097, forward strand.
CTAACAAAAAATAACTGATATGGGATGTTGTTTAACCAAGATCGCTATTTGTATAAAGTTTCAAGACTGTAGATAAAATATCCGTGAATAACAACTGGGAATGAATTTGTCATGATCAGGTCACAGTGACCTTGACATCTGACCTACTTATCTTAAAATTAATAGAGGGTGTTGTTTTGACATGGGTACTATTTCTGTAAAGTTCACAATTGTAGGTCTAATAGTTACAAGTTAAAGTGAGGAACGTGTCTTAGGATTCTTCAGTTCAATGTGACCTTGATGACCTACTGAACCCAAACATTATAGGCTTCATCCTCTGACCAATGACAATGCACCTATGAAGTTTAATAAGTGTGGGTATCATATTTCCGGGATTGTCATTTGCAATGTGTACATGTATGTCCATATGAAGACATGGTGACATTCACCTTTGACCTACTAAGCCCAAAAGTGATCGGGTTCCTCCTCTCACCAAGGGAAATGTATCTACAAAGTTTCATGAGTGTAGGTATTATACTCCTGGAGTTATCACTTGGAATATGTACTGGTGACCTTGACCTTTCACCTAGTGACCCCAAAAGCAACAAGGTCCCTCCTTTGACCAAATGCAATTTATCTATGAAGTTTCATGAGTGTGAGTGTTGTGGTTTCAGTTATTTGGCGGAATGTATATTTCCATATACGGTCATGGTGACCTTGAAATTTGGCCTACTGACCCCAAAGACATTAATGTTCTTTCTCTTGCCAACGTCAATGCACATACAAAGTTTCATCAGTGGGGGTGTTACGGTTTTGATGTTATCGCGCCCTTGACCATTTCACCTGCTAACCCCAATGCAATACAATATTTTCTCTTACCAAGGGCAATGTACCTATGATGTTTCATGAGTGTAGGTGTTATGGTTTTGAAGTTATCTCACGAAAAGCCTTTTTCCGTAATATAATGTCACGGTGACCTTGACCTTTGACCAAATGACTCAAAACCAATAGGGTTCCTCCTCTTGCCAAAGTCAATATACCTATAAAACTTCTTGAGTGTGGGTGTTATAGTTTCGAAGTTATTGCGAGGAATGCCTATTTCCATATAAGGTCATGGCTACCTTGACCTTTGTCCCACTAAACCATAATCAATAGGGTTCCTCCTCTTACCAAAGGCAATGCACCTATGAAGTTGCATAAGTGTGGGTAGTATGTTTAGAAATTATCAGATGAAATGTCTATTTCCATATAAGGTCACTGTGACCTTGACCTTTGACCTACTGGCCACAAAAACAATAGAGTACCTCCTCTCAACTTGGGCAATGTACCTATGAAGTTTTATGAGTGTAGTGCTATGGTTTTGAAGTTATTGTGTGGAATGCATATTTCAATTTAAGATTACTGTGACCTTGACCTTTGACCTACTGGGCCCAAAAGAAATTGGGTTCCTGCTATCAACAAGGGCGATGAACCTATGAAGTTTCATCAGTGTAGATGTTACGTTTTTGAAGTTTTCAAGTGGAATTCATATTTCAATATAAGGTCACTGACCTTGACATTTGATCCCATAAGCACTAGAGTTCCTGCTTTCAACAAGGGTGATGAACCTATGAAATTTCATGAGTGTAGGTGTTACTGTTTTAAAGTTATCATGTGGAATTCATACTTCCGTATAAGTGATGGTGACCTTGACCTTTGACCTACCAATCACATTAGGCTTGCTCCACTCACCATGGGCAAAGCATGTATGAAGTTTTAAACGGTTAGGTGTTTCAATTTTAAAGTTATCATGGGAAGGCATTTTTCTATATAAGGTGACAGTGACCTTGACCTTTGACCTACTGACCCCAAAGAAAAAGGGTTCCTCCTTTCAATTAGGGCAATTTACGTATGAAGTTTTATGAGTGTCGGTCTTATTGTTTTGAAATTACTGTGCGGATCACATATTTTCATATAAGGTCACCATGACCTTGACCTACTGTACCCAAAAACAATCTTCTTTCACCTAGGGCAATGTACCTATGAAGTTTTGAGAGCAGGTTTTAGGGTTTTGATGTTATTATGCGGAATTACGGTTTAGAAGTTATTGTGCGGGAGGCATATTTCCATATAAGGTCACTGTGACCTTGACCTTTGAACTACAGGTCCCTATTGCAAAAAGGTTCCTCCTTTCAACTAGGGCAATGTACCTATGAAGTTTTATGAGTATTGGTGTTATTGTTTTGAAACTACTATGCGGAATGCATATTTCCATACAAGGTCACCATGACCTTGACCTACTGTCTCCACAAACAATAGGGCTTCTTCTTTCACCTAGGGCAATGTACCTATGAATTTTTACGAGTGTAGGTGTTATGGTTTTGAAGTTATTGTGCAGAATGCATGTTCCCATATAATGTCACTGTGACCTTGACCTTTGACTTACTGGCCCCATGGTGACCTAAATCCAACGTCAATAAAACGTTGGTCTGAGTGTACAACGACAGACTTTGACGTCTGTTTGATGTCTAAAAAACTTTAATTTTGACAGTTAATCCAACGTCAGTACTATCTTGGTTATGACGTTCCACCAACCGTGTACTGAAGTCAAATAACATTGATTTGACGGCAGATACAACGTTGGTTTTGACGTCAGTTGAACGACGACTTGTTGGACGTCAACTTTTGATGTTAATACAACGTCGGACCTTAAAACGTATGTTTGACGTTGGAATATATCGTCAAAAAAACATTCATTTTGACTGTTAATCCAACTTCTTTACAACTTACGCTTATGATGTTATACCCACGTTGTTTTGATATCAAATTACGTTGATTTGACGTCAGATAAAAGGTTGGGGTTTGACGTCAATACCACGCTGGGTTTTGACGTACTTTTATACGTCGGAAAATGACGTCCTTATCTTTAATTTTGGATGTGAAATCAATGCCACTACAATGCCAGGTTACAATGTTGTGCCAACGTTGTACCAACGTCAAATGCCTGCTGGGCGGCATCCTCTACCATCACTATTAATTTTTTATTTTTTTTTTTATTTTATTTTATACATTGTTTTTATTTATTTCGATTTTTTAATGTTACTCACGTGAGTATTTGATTATGACACGCTACGCTGTTTGAGTTTGGATTGTCTTATAATTTTCGTTTAAATCAAAAATATCAAAAGTATATTTAAGGTATCGCCAAAATACAAACTAGTATCCATTTTCATATTTCATTTTGTACTGCAATCATAATACTTGTGTACAACGACCTAATCCCACTGTTGATATGACATCGATGCAACATTGGGTTACAACCCATCACGGACACATTAAAGGAACGCAATTATAATTTTATAAAACACATCTTGGACATAATTTTCCTGGTTGATGACTTAAATTTTTATTGTTTTATGTGTGCTTTTAACTATTTTATCACATATGTATAAATATTTCGACTACTGTAATAGCTATATAAACGTACGAAATAAAAAAAATAAAAGTTTGAAAGTTAATAAAAATATATATACAAATTAACTATCCCTTTCATGCTATGTTAACAATCATTAACATTGATGAAAATGTTTACTACCTTGTTCACGCAGCAGCTTGTCAGACAACTGAAAGGTGGATAAAACTGTCCAACCTTAGAAGTGGGACAATGTAACTAAAACATAAAATGAGAGAGAAAATCATAAGAAGAATAAAAATCCAACATCCAATGTCAATACAAAATGGGTTTTGACGTCGGTACAACATCGGAAAATGACGTCTAAAAAACTTGCATACGGCTGTTAATCCAACGTCAATAAAATGTTGGATTTTTATGTCGGTACGTTTTTCATTTTGCCTCTATCCTTGCATAAAGTTTCAATGCAGTCCCTTTAGTAGTTGTTACGCTCCGGACAAGAATTCTAAGTATAAAATTACTAAGGGCAATAACTCTAGTTTGAATGAAGATGGTTACGGTTCTGGCGCTATGCACTTCCTCTTATTGCCATCTTTTGCTGTGTGAAGTTTCAATGCAGTCCCATAAGTACTTTCAAAGTTATGCTCCGGACAAGAATTATTAGTATAAAATAACAAAGGGCAATAACTCTAGTTTGAATGAAGACAGTTACGATTCTTGCGCTCTGCACTTCCTACTACTTACCCTCTATCATTGTGTGAAGGTTCAATGCAGTTCCATAAATAGTTTTGAAGTTGCGCTCCGGACAAGAAAGTGTGATGGACAGATGGACGGACAAAGCGGCGACTTTATGCTCCCCCAAAAATTTTCAGGGAGCATAAAAATAAAAAGTAAAACGTTTATTAAACTAAAACTTTCATTGAAGGTGATGAATACCCCCCCCTTAAATTCTAGGTCAAACAAAGGGTCATAATTATGTAATAAATCAGGCAATCAACAATGTGTGATGTAGAGGGACATAAGGTCATCATTTGTTATGTGTATATGAAGTTTGGGAACAACCCATTCAAATCTGCTTGAGGAATGCAGGTAATAACAAGAAATGTCACTGTGACAAATGCCCCCGAAGTGACCATTGACCTCTAAGTATTACCTTGACCTTGGAGCCACGGACCTAGATTTTATGCGCGACACGTCGTCTGGTTGTGGTGAGCACTTGTGCCAGGTTATTTGAAAATCCGTCCAGGCATGCAAAAGTTATTGACTGGACACGATTTGACCTTTGACCTCTATGTGTGACTTTGACGTTGGGGCCAGACCTTAATTTTGTGGTGAGCACTTGTGCCAAGTTATTTGAAAATCCGTCCAGGAATGCCAGTTCTTGTTGAGGTGAGCACTTGTGCCAAGTCATTTGAAAATCTGTCCTGGAATGCCAGTTATTGAAAGGACACAATTTTACCTTTGACCTCTAAGTGTGACCTTGACCTTAGAGCCACAGACCTGGATTTTGTGTGTGACAAGTCTTCATGTTGTGATGAGCACTTGTGCCAAGTTATTTGAAAATCCGTCCAGGAATGCGTTATTGACGGGACACTATTTCACATTTGACCTCTAAGTGTGACCTTGACCTTGGAGCCACAGACCTGGATTTTGTGCGCAACAGGTTGTCTTGTTGTGGTGAACACTTGTGCCAAATTATTTGAAAATCCGTCCAGGAATGCCCGAGTAATTGACCGGACACAATTTGACCTTTGACCTCTAAGTGTGACCTTGACCTTGGAGTCACGGACCTGGATTTTGGGCGCGACACGTTGCCTGGTTATGGTGAGCACTGTGCCATGTTATTCAAAAATCCGTCCAGGAATGCCAGAGTAATTGACCGGACACAATTTGACCTTTAACCTCTAAGTGTGACCTTGACCTTGGAGCCACAGACCTGGATTTTGTGCGGGACACATCATGTTTTTGTGGTGAGGACTTCTGCCAAGTTATTTCAAAATCCGTCAAGGAATGCCAGAGTTATTGACCGGACATGAAAGCACTTTATCTTGACCTTTGACCTCTAAGTGTGACCTTGACCTTGGAGCCACAGACCTGGATTTTGTGCACGACACGTCCTCTTGTTGTGGTGAGCAATTGTGCAGTTATTTGAAAATCCGTCCATTGTTGTCAGTTATTAACCGGACACGATTGTACAGACGGACGGACATACAGTGCGACTACTATATTCCACCCTTCGACGGCATAAAAATGTGTTACATAACGGTACAAAAATGTGTTACGGGATGCGACAGGACATTACGGACAGCGTGATTCCTATATAGTCTCCACTTCACTTGTGAAAGCGGGGGTATAATTATATGCAAGCAGGTTTAAAGTCAAAACGATACTGGATAAATAAATCAAGACGCTAATTTCAATGTTTGATAAATGCTGCAAGATTGCCGTGTGTCCCTTTAATATGTATCACAAGGAATAAAAGAAAACTTAAATACAAATCTCTTTGCTAAATAATTTATTACAAAAGCTTTGACAACAAGTAAATTTTAAACAGATGCAATTTAATAATGTCATTTAACAAAACCCTAAAGGTCAATGTCATTAAATGCTGAGGACCAAGATACAAATGTTATTTATTGTACATTTGGTAATATTTGATTTTTCTTGACATAAGAATACTTACAGGGAATGTAGCGACACAGACAAAACAGCTATATTATTGAGAGTTCTGAAAAACTTGGAAAAAGGTGAAGGAATTATCAAAATCGGATGATAAACAAAAAAGATATGACCATATAAAGGTTGTTCCAAAACGGATATGGGAGCCGCCATTTTTAGAACTATGACATCATAGTTCCATATTACCATATATGGAATATTGATAAATATCATTTAAAACAAAGAAAATCACTGCAAATGAATGCATTTTTTACTGTTCATGTAAAACTATATATCAGAAATTTTTCATATTTATAAATAATCCATATATGGTCATTTAGAACCGTGATGTCATAGCTCTCAAAATGGCCGCTTCCGTATCCATTTTAACAGAAACTTCAAATGACCATATCTTCTTTGTTTATCATCAGATTTTGATAATTCTTTCACCCGTATTTAAGTTTTTTCAGAACTCCCAATAATAAAGATTGTTTGGCTGTGCCGCTACATACCCTTTAAGTGGGTGGACAAGATTGCACGAAAACAACCACACCGACACCTAATGTTGATTATGAAGTCTCTGAAAAAATTTAAAACGTATAAAAAACTATAATAACAACAACATAAAATGTTTTGAATTGATTAAGAAATATAAAACAAACAGTTTCCTTTTAAAAATAAGACAGCTGCCATTTCATTTTCTAGTTTTGATTTGCTGGCATGTTAGACATTTTGTTGAGAACAGATCATCATGTAAAGTTTATTATCTTTCATAAAAAAAAAAATTCACACTTAGGAGCTTGTTTTACTTTAATAAAAGTTGATTGAATATGGTTTTATTGCACACCAACACAAAAAGGTTAGACACCAACAGGAATGAATATTACAGGCCTACTCTCCGTTTACATCTTGTTAAAATATGCAAATGCTGTTGTAAGCACTCCATTTTTTCACTGGAGCCACAATCATTATTTTCTTCCACCACTCATGTAGCACTTGAATAAGCAGTGGCCCAGCTACATTTAGTCATAAAACTTATTCTGTCAGTTTGATGTGAATTCAATATTCATTCCAGGAAGTCATCTTAATCTCAAATTAATTTTTTTGTTGTCTCACCACTTGATTCCAATATGTCCTTAGCTGTTAAATTTGTTTTTACCTAGTAGATCATGGCCAAATACCGGTACTCTAGATTGCAAATTGTCTATTTCTCATTGTCAACCTCCTCCATGATCTTACTGGAACTAATTATAAATAAACAAAAATTCATAAACGGTAAAAATAAAACTTGATAAAAATATGATATTAAACATTTACTAGTGTTCACAAACTGATACTCATTTTTTTTCAACAAGCATGGGCATTAACCCTGCATTCACTAATTTTGCTCCTAGACAAATTTATTGAACACGGATTCGTATTTAAACAAACCTATAAATAAAATTTGATTAAAATCCCAACCACGCTTATTAATGTTTTCACTTTTACAAGATGAAATTCTTTTATTTTTTTAACAATCAAGGGCAATAACTATGTAAAGTATGCATCCATTTTGCTTTATATTGTCGAACTGGTCGATCATATTTACCCAGTAATGTTTATTACACAACTTTGGCTGCCTAAACAGTTACGGCATGTACATGCTGTTACATGTATCGACAAACCTTGTTACATAATTGAAAATGATGGGAGAAACTTACAATTTACAATAGAAAAACAATTATCAGTTTTATTGTGCATTGTGATCAACAAGTGACTTATAGTCAGATTTATGCAAAAGTGGTAGCATTTTGGATCTGTGTCAATATGAGACTTCATGTATGATGTACCAGTATGAAATGAGGCATACATCATAACATACAATTTTTAACGGGATACAGAACTCGGCCCCAGAAAATTAGCTTGAATTTCATAAAAATATGACTGCTGCTAAAAAGTATGTTTACATTTATGCATATCTGCTCTACATGTACATGTTGTTACATGCCTGATAGAATCCCGAAAATCCGTGGAAAATAGTAATAGCTGAGCTGACGAAATTGTAATGTAAGGTACAAACAATTGAATTGAATTTGGGTTTTAAGGCGCACCAACACATGAAAAGGTTATATGGTGCCTAACAGGCATGAATATGCCAGGCTCATCTTCCATGTACATCCGAGATAAAATATGGAAAATGGGCCTAGAACCTTCTCACCCTGAACTGCAGAGTTGCTGCAAATTCTATCGTAGAAACTCCATTTACGCTGGAGCCACGTTATTGTTTTTCTGCCACTGCTCTTTTGATGCGAGCAACATAGCACCTGAAACAATGCAGTGATCATGATGAAGACCTTTAATGAACATGAACAAAAAATGATAAAATGAACATGAATTTGGGGGGATTCTACCCCTCTCCCTACCCCTCCAAAGGGATCTGCAGTGGCCCTATTCTTTGCCCCGTGACCAAACGGGGGCCCCCGGAAACCACACGGGGCGTTAGTTACAAACAAGGTTAGATAATTACAAGGGTAGATAATTCTTAGAACAGCCATCCAACCAGAATGTCATGATTATATGCGCTGTTCACTGTATATTATCGCTTTTCTGAAATTCTTCATTTGCTACTTTGTGAAAGTTCTAAGAAAATCCTTTGAAAACAGTTAGAAAAATTAAGTGGACAAGAATAAGATTTAGACAGACGAAAGCACACAAAATATGACTGCCTCCCCAGTATGGGAAGAAACAATTATAATTAACACATTTAAACACACGAGTAACTGAATATGTGTCATATTATAGTCAACAATCACCAATGTAACGCATTATGTAAATATAATGCAGTATACATGCTTGACATGCAAAAGGCAGTGTGCCAGGAAATAGTGGTAGATTGCAGCACCATATATACCTGACTGGAGCAGTGCTCAAGAAATATTTAGAACAAAACAGATTATCTGACAGATTTTGCCAGACCAATTTGCCATAAATTTTTCACAATGGTTTTCTTTTAAGTTAAAGACCAGAGTTGTACTATAAAAGCAGAATCAAGAGAAAATGTCTACTTTGTTCCTATACACTGCACTGTTTATAAGCATCGCAGGAGGATTTTTTTTCTTTCAGATAACCCTTCCTCACGGAATTAACTGAAATTTGGCGCAACTGTTCTTGATTGCATGGAGCTTTGATCTGACAGTAAAATATGAAATCAATTCAATACTTAACAATGCTACATCCGGGCTATTCCATTAAGACATATCGGGGACCCTAGGAAGGCAGTTTATTAAACATCTATTTTCCGAAATTTGGTTCTTTTAAACTCAATTTTGCATCTATGGGTGGGCGTTAAATTTCAAAAATGCCTTCCTGGTGTCCCATGTATGTTTTAATGGAATAGCCCTCCTAAAAATATATTTTGTTTTCTGCTATTAAATTCAAATTAACACCCTGATGCTTTTAGCCAATCACAGCACAGTAGAGATAAGAGTGTGTATTTTTCAGCAGAGTTACCACTGATAACAGCATGTACATTCTATAATTGATGGCCATCTGGATATTATTACTACAAGTGAACCCCGGACTTAAGTTAAAACAATATTTTCCTTCAATACTTTCAAAAAAGAAAAAAAATCTTTGTTGTTGAATGGCTCATCGACACATAGATTATTTCGAGTCTTCTCAGAGAGAGTATTTATGAATGTGGTTTAATGTCGCTTTTAACAATCCGTTAGTTATATCCTGACTGTGTCCGCTTGTCTTTATAGTGTTGTCACACTGGAATACCACGTCGTAGGCATGACAAAAAAACCCCACTCACATTCCACTGACACGCCGATGACCAGTCCTAGAACTACTCTTTATATGCTGAACGTCAAGCAAGGAAGCTACTGGTACCATTAAAATGAAGTCTGGTATGACCTGGCCAAGGATTGAACCCATGACCTTCCTGCAATCAAGACGGATTTTCTACCATTAGGCTATGGCGCTATGGGAAAGTTGCCCTACTCTTGCTATCAATTAAATGTTTATGGTTCTTAAATATGCATGGGACCGCATATTACTCAGTTTACATCCGCATCCGAACAGCTACGGAAAGTGTCTGACATAAGGACAAACCTGGGAGGCTCGAACCAGATCTCCGAAATTAACCGCGGCTCCATCTTTTAAATTTAAAGATACTGTAGTACTGCTGTACCCAGAGCTAGCTGTTAGGTCGTATTTCCCCACTTCAGGCTATCTATTTTTATTGGCACTGAACTACATTACATTTTGAAGTTCATATCCCAACAATCTCTTGACAACCAGGGTGTAACTTGTACAGTGTATTTAAGCCGAACAGCCAATTCAAAATGTATTTTGAATTTCTTTTCATCTTCTTTAATGAATTCATCTAATTTGCTCTTGTGCTCTTCTATAGAATAAAAGGTAAGCATTCTCCCTGATTTCTCGTGTGGTTATCTCATATTCCATATTCACATCCCAGACCAGTTCGTCGTCAAACTTATACCAAACCCCGTCCTGATTCTGACAATAACACACATAATGTCCGAAGTTTGTTGACTCGGCACCTAGATGAACACATACTGCATAGAGGTCATACTTTTGACACTGTTGAACCGCTGTCAAATCTTCACGATTAGTCACATTGTCATACACGATACTCGTCATGTCTAAACCTTTCAACGGAATACTGACAGGTGCAGTGATTTTTCTCGACTGCTGAGAGAACTGGTTATAAGTGAACCTGAGGAGTTGAATAACTAAACATTCGGGTAGCTGACGTAACAAACAACGTCTCTCAGCATCTCGCAGTCGAGGCGGCACTAAGTTAAAGCGCAACGGTTCGCCAACCGGGGTCGACGTTCTGAATACATTGTCATGATAACCACTATCGTTGATTATATCGCGCTGACCCTGTATCGGGGACATAAACGATGGCGAATGTAATGCCGAGTCTGCACTGATGCCTGGAATGTTTTGACGCGGGGTGTTACGAGAGTTCCTAGTTCTCTGTTGCATGTGAGCGGGAAGGACAGGAGTTCCCTGGCTCTGGACACCAGAATTCTTGTTACAGAAACTACACTCCAGACCCTCCTTGCCGGTCAAGTGTTCGACATTACAGAACTTGGTGAAGCAATCTTCGAGGAACACTAAACCAGACACGTCTCTGGGGGCGACAACGGGAACAGGTAGGATGTTAAAAGTCTGAGTGTTGACCGTGAGATGGTTGTCCGTGAGACAGTGATACGCCTCCACTAGCTGCCCGGTAAACAAGTTGTCTATGACAGATCGGTTGTTCTGCTTATAGGTCAGCCATTCCAAGTCTGATAATCTCTGTATGGGCTCGGCATAGCTGTCATTTTTCAGGCCATTGGCTTCACTTATCTAAAATGGGAAAACATGAATTTAAAACTTAAATCCCCATTGCTTATTTGCAGTAATGACATCAAACATGTCATATATAACATGGCTAAAACATAGTAGTGGCTTCGGTGCCATATTATCCATATGGTCCGTATGGCATGTGAGGACATTGACAATTATGACTGGGTTTTCTTAGAAACCAGTTCACTTCTGGTTGACCAAGATACCACTAGGGCTTTTCGATGACAAAGAAAAATGAGCTATTAAATGAAAAACTTTATACAATGTTTACAGACCTAACTAAAACTTAACTGGAATCAATAAAGTGTCAAATGTTGTTCAAGGTTATGGTAATTCGTGTAGCCAGGGTTCGACAATAACGCAGGTCCGCTGGCATGCAACCACTTGATTTTTCGGAAGGACCACCATTTTCCTAAAGATTGGTGGCCCATCGGGCCTGCTATTTTAAATTACAGACATTAAAAACATACATGATATATATACATTATGTATATCCATCTCATGTAGTAGGATTGTACATATAAGAGCATCCAGCATTCGCATAACTGGCTTTGTGTAACATTATTTTCAAGTTCTTTAAAAATTTGAAAAATTCTCAAAAACGTCTCTGCCACCAGAATAACAAAAGACAAAGCTGAAAAATAATGTAAACATTCAACAGGGCAACACTGTATTAGTTTTGTTATATGTTTCGGTAAGTATAGTTGTACATGAAAAGGACCACCTATCAATTAGAAGGACCACCAGTTTTCAATAGCAGGAAGTCCTGCAGGCTTCCTACTTATTAAAGTTAGTGTTGAACCCTGAAGACTATAGGAATTGACTTTGAAGAATCAAATAGATCTGTGGTCATACTGTGTGACTACTATGTCATGTTTGTACTTACCAAGATACAGATGACCTAAGTATGGTTACTTTAGTTTATAGAGTGAGTACTAGCTGCACTAGAAACCTGAAGCTTTAAGGCAAAACTTTAACACTGATGTCGGAAGGTATTAATACAAAGGCAGGAAAAAAAAAAGAGGTCAATGACCTTGAAGCTCTACTGATTGATTTTGATTTCAGGAAGAAGTCGCTACAAACTTGTTTTCTGAAAATTTCTGAAAATTTATTTTTAGCCGTGGCGGCCATCTTGAATTTCCGGCCGACCGGAAATTTTGCTAGGATTAATTAGACATCAAGAGCAACATTCCTGTGAAGATTCATGAACATCCGTCAAGTAGTTTCAGAGGAGTAATCGCTACAAGTTTTCATTATATAACTCTATGTAAACAAAGATGGCCACTGGCAGCCATGTTTAACGTCGAATCAAAATATTGTTCAACTATCATCATCATGTCATGCTGATCATTTTAGAAAAAGTCCCATATCAATATCACTTATAGTTTTCAATAAGTATTCGCTACAAACTTAAAATTTATTTATTTTAAATCTATTTTTAGCCGTGGTGACCATTTTGAACTTCCGGCCAGCCTGAAATTTTTCTAGGATCAACTAGACATCAAGAGCAACATTCCTGTGAAGTTTCATGAACATCCATCTAGTAGTTTCAGAAGAGTAGTTGCTACAAGTTTTTACTATATAACTCTATGTAAACAATGATGGCCACTGGCAGCCATGTTTTATGTCGAATCAAAATATGTTCGACTGGGATCAACATCATGTCATGCTGATCATTTTAGAAAAAGTCCCATATCAATATCTCTTATAGTTTTCAAGAAGTAGTCGCTACAAACTTATTTTTTAAAAATCTATTTTTAGCCATGGCGGCCATCTTGAATTTCCGGCCGACCTGAAATTTTGCTAGGATCAATTAGACATCAAGAGCAACATTCCTGTAAAGTTTCATGAAAATCCACCAAGTAGTTTCAGAGGAGTAGTCGCTACAAGTTTTTACTATATAACTCTATGTAAACAAAGATGGCCACTTGCAGCCATGTTTAATGTCGAATCAAAACGATTTTTGACAAGGACAAACATCATGTCATGCTGATCATTTTAGAAAAAGTCCCATATCAATATCACTTATAGTTTTCAAGAAGTAGTCTCTACAAACTTGTATTTTAACAAGAGGTCAATGACCTTGAAGCTCTACTGATTGATTTTGATTTCAGGAAGTAGTCCCTACAAACTTGTTTTTTAAAAATCTATTTTTAACTTGAATTTCCGGCCGACCTGAAATTTTGCTAGGATCAATTAGACATCAAGAGCAACATTCCTGTGAAGTTTCATGAAAATCCGTCAAGTAGTTTCAGAGGAGTAGTCGGTACAAGTTTTCATTATATAACTCTATGTAAATAAAGATGGCCACTGACAGCCATGTTTAACATTGAATCAAAATAATGCTCGACACGGATAACCACCATGTCATGCTGATCATTTTAGAAAAATCTCTTATAGTTTTTAAGAAGTAGTCGCTACAAAACTAATTTTGTAAAAATCTATTTTTAGCCATGGCGGCCATCTTGAATTTCCGGCCGACCTGAAATTTTGTTAAGATCAATGAGACATCAAGAGCAACATTTGTGTGAAGTTTCATGAAAATCTGTCAAGTAGTTTCAGAGGTGTAGTCGCTACAAGTTTTCATTATATAACTCTATGTAAACAAAGATGGCCACTGGCAGCCATGTTTAAAATCGAATATAAATAATCTTTGACTCGAATAACCGTCATGTCATGCTGATCATTTTAGAAAAAGTCCTATATCAATATCACTTATAGTTTTCAAGAAGTAGTCGCTACAAACTTATTTTTTTTAAATCTATTTTTAGCTGTGGCGGCCATCTTGAATTTCTGGCCGATCTGAAATTTTGCTAGGATCAATTAGACATCAAGAGCAACATTCCCGTGAAGTTTCATGAAAATCCGTCAAGTAGTTTCAGAGGAGTAGTCGCTACAAGTTTTCATTATATAACTCTATCTAACAAAGATGGCCGCTGACAGCCATGTTTAACATCGAATCAAAACAATTTTTGACAAGGATCAACATCATGTCATGCTGATCATTTTAGAAAAAGTGCCATATCAATATCACTTATAGTTTTCAAGAAGTAGTCGCTACAAACTTGTATTTTGAAAATCTATTTTTAGCTGTGGCGGCCATCTTGAAATTCCAGCCGACCTGAAATTTTGCTAGGATCAATAAGACATCAAGAGCAACATTTCTGTGAAGTTTCATGAAAATCCGTCAAGTAGTTTAAGAGGAGTAGTCCCTACAAGTTTTCATTATATAACTCTATGTAAACAAAGATGGCCGCTGGCAGCCATGTTTAACGTCGAATCAAAACGATTTTCGACAAGGACCAACATCATGTCATGCTGATCATTTTAGAAAAAGTCCCATATCAATATCCCTTAGAGTTTTCAAAAAGTAGTCTCTACAAACTTGTTTTTTAACAAGAGGTCAATGACCTTGAAGCTCTACTGATTGATTTTGATTTCAGGAAGTAGTCACTACAAACTGGTTTTTTAAAAATCTATTTTTAGCCGTGGTGGCCATCTTGAATTTCCGGCCAACCTGAAATTTTGCTAGGATCAATTAGACATCAAGAGCAACATTTCTGTGAAGTTTCATGAAAATCCGTCAAGTAGTTTCAGAGGAGTAGTCGCTACAAGTTTTCATTATATAACTCTATGTAAACAAAGATGGCCACTGACAGCCATGTTTAACATTGAATCAAAATAATGTTCGACTCGGATAACCATCATGTCATGCTGATCATTTTAGAAAAAGTCCCATATCAATATCTCTTATAGTTTTCAAGAAGTAGTCGCTACAAACTTATTTTTTAAAAATCTATTTTTAGCCATGGCGGCCATCTTGAATTTCCGGCCGACCTGAAATTTTGCTAAGATCAATTAAACATCAAGAGCAACATTCGTGTGAAGTTTCATGAAAATCCGTCAAGTAGTTTCAGAGGAGTAGTCGCTACAAGTTATCATTATATAACTCTATGTAAACAAACATGGCCACTGGCAGCCATGTTTAACGTCGAATCAAAATAATGTTCGACTTAAATAACCATCATGTCATGCTGATAATTTTAGAAAAAGTCCCATATCAATATCTCTTATAGTTTTCAAAAAGTAGTCGCTACAAACTTATTTTTTAAAAATCTATTTTTAGCCGTGGCGGCCATCTTGAATTTCCGGCCGACCTGAAATTTTGCTAGGATCAATAAGACATCAAGAGCAACATTCCTGTGAAGTTTCATGAAAATCCGTCAAGTAGTTTCAGAGGAGTAGTCGCTACAAGTTTTCATTATATAACTCTATGTAAACAAAGATGGCCGCTGGCAGCCATGTTTAACGTCGAATCAAAACGATTTTCGACAAGGACCTACATCATGTCATGCTGATCATTTTAGAAAATGTCCCATATAAATATCACTTATAGTTTTCAAGAAGTAGTCGCTACAAACTTATTTTTTAAAAATCTATTTTTAGCCATGGTGGCCATCTTGAATTTCCGGCCGACCTGAAATTTTGCTAGGATCAATTAGACATCAAGAGCAACATTCCTGT
Source organism: Cyrtodaria siliqua (assembly GCA_037043455.1). NCBI lineage: Eukaryota > Metazoa > Mollusca > Bivalvia > Adapedonta > Hiatellidae > Cyrtodaria > Cyrtodaria siliqua. Next base: position 231,013 of record JAWPHD010002764.1, read on the forward strand.
GAAGTTTCATGAAAATCCGTCAAGTAGTTTCAGAGGAGTAGTCGCTACAAGTTTTCATTATATAACTCTATGTAAACAAAGATGGCCGCTGGCAGCCATGTTTAACGTCGAATCAAAACGATTTTCGACAAGGACCAACATCATGTCATGCTGATCATTTTAGAAAAAGTCCCATAGCAATATCCCTTAGAGTTTTCAAGAAGTAGTTGCTACAAACTTTTTTTTTAAAAACCTATTTTTAGATTTGGCGGCCATCTTGGATTTCACATCTACATGAATTTTTGCTAGGATCAACTAGACTTCATGGGCAACATTTCTGTAAAGTTTCATGAAAATCCATTCAGTAGTTTCAGAGGAGTAGTCGCTACAAAAAAAAGTTTACGGACAGACGGACGGACAGACGGACGACGGACGCCGCACCACGGCATAAGCTCTGCTGATCTCTGATCAGTAGAGCTAAAAACCTATTTTTAGATTTGGCGGCCATCTTGGATTTCACATCAACATGAATTTTTGCTAGGATCAACTAGACGTCATGGGCAACATTTCTGTAAAGTTTCATGAATATCCATCCAGTAGTTTCAGAGGAGTAGTCGCTACAAATAAAAATTTACGGACAGACAGACGGACAGACAAACGGACGACGCACCACGGCATAAGCTCTGCTGATCTCTGATCAGAAGAGCTAAAAATCAATTTTTAGCTTTGGCGGCCATCTTGGATTTCACATCAACATGAATTTTTGCTAGGATCAACTAGACTTCATGGGCAACATTTCTGTAAAGTTTCAAGAATATCCATCCAGTAGTTTCAGAGGAGTAGTTGTTACAAATAAAAGTTTACGGACGGACAGACAGACGGACACCGCACCACGGCATAAGCTCTGCTGATCTCTGATCAGTAGAGCTAAAAACACGGTGTAAAAGATGAGTTTTATAGTTTTTATTGGACAGACAAAAGCGACACTAGGACATTTAAAAAAACCGTTTGCTCTTACTTCTTTCCTACAGGCCTGCTTGAGATCACGTATTTTGTCAGGTTTAAGGTCACCATAGATAAACTTCAACATGGATAGACTGGTACTAGTTGCAGCATCTCTGCTACCTGAAATATCAATAACAGACTGTGAGACATATTCTCCCATAGACTGGTACTACTACTTGTACAGCTGCAGCATCATATCGACAATACACTTATCTGAAATTCACTCATACACTGGTACTACTGTATTTGCAGCATCTTTACCACTTGAAATATCAACAATACACTTATTCTGAAATTCACTCGTAGACTGGTACTACTGTAGTTGCAGCATCTTTACCACCTGAAATATCAACAATACACACTTATTCTGAAATTCACTCGAAGACTGGTACTACTGTAGTTGCAGCATTTTTACCACCTGAAATATCAACAATACACTTATTCTGAAATTCACTCATAGACTGGTACTACTGTAGTTGCAGCATCTTTACCACCTGAAATATCAACAATACACTTATTCTGAAATTCACTCGTAGACAGGTACTACTGTAGTTGCAGCATCTGTACTACGTGAAATATCAACAATACACTTATTCTGAAATTCACTCGTAGGCAGTTACTACTGTAGTTGCAGCATCTTTACTACGTGAAATATCAACAATACACTTATTCTGAAATTCACTCGTAGGCAGGTACTACTACTGCAGTTGCAGCATCTTTACAGCCCGAAATTCTTCAATCAATTTCATGAGGAAAGAACTTTGCCTTTTCGGCAGATTTTTTTAAAACATTATACTGTATTATCAAATAACAAATTTTAAAACTGTAATTTCAAAAAAAAATTACGACTAAAAATGAGAGCATGTAAAATGTTAAATCTCTGGAGACTATAAGTACTTGAATTATCAAAGTCAGGCCAAGACTTTAAAGTGACTCACGATGACAATCTTTACTTTTTCGAAACTTCAGTTGTACATTTGCAAATCATTTATATTAATAATCATTTAAACAGTCCAAAGCACATTGTTTTTGCATTTTCTAATTGTGTAAATATTACATTGTACCGAATATATTTGGCTCTGTAAACAGCATTTACAGTCAGAACATGTTTAATCCTGAGAGTTTCAATGAATTTAATACACCCGTTTTGTTATTGTAATATATAGAATGTTTCTAATGTACAAGATACATACCAGCTTCATGTTTCTTGTTTAAAATGTTATGTAGAGACTCCATCAACCACATGAAGAATTCTGCAGCATCTTGCTGATGTTGTCTTTCAGTAGGTGGCGCTACCAGTCCTTCATGTAACACCGACACAGACTGACGAAATGCCGTCGGGTCGAGCACCCCTGTTGATTTATTGATGCACCGAGCCATGAGTTCCGTTAAGGTCCCCACCATGGTAGACTCGGCCACGGAGCAGTCGATGTCGTCCTTTGTCTCGCTAATCAACTTTGGGACCAGCGCTGGACTGCGAGACAAACACTGGATCACACAGTTCATGAAACACAAGTTCTGACCCTCATTTCTCAAACCTGCCGGCTTATCAGAACTTCCGGAGAAGCCAAATGCCGACATGAACTTGTTTCTAATGTTCCGACTAGTTCCTCTGAAGGAATCCTGAGCAAAGTCCTGATTTTGGTAGGTCCGCAAAGGCCTTCTTTTCAGCTCATTGCGAGTAAACCAGTTGCTTGTTGCTGATATTGGTGATGGGGTAGGGTGCGTCAGAGGTTTAGTTGGTGTAAACTGAGAATAAGCTGAGCTCCTTTGTGTATTTTGTGGACTTAACCTTTGCGCTTGTCTTTGTGCTTGTTGTTCAGCTTCTTGTTGTTGTTGTTGTAATTGTTGTTGTTGTAATTGTTGTTGTTGTAACTGTTGCTGCTGTTGATTGACTTGTTGCTGAGTAAATCTAGGATTTGTGGATTGGGCAACACCAAGAACTGTTCTTTGTGTATTGATCACAGATTCTTGATTATTCATCATAGCAAATTTAGGAGCCAAATTATTTTTCTCCATCTTGTTTCTAAACACCAATTCTGATAACCGTTTTAAGACAGGTTTACTCACTGGTGTTGGGGTACTTTGCTTTCGCCAACGTTCAATATTTAGTTGATGGTTGTTTATAAATTTGACATTCTCCGTGTGATGCTGATGTTCCTCCCATCTCGTTACTATTAAATTCCACCAATACCGGAAGTCCACACGACCACATAACTGTGTGTAAACAATTGTTACAGCTGTCAACACTATCAGAAGATAGGGTGTGTGGTCTAGGCCATAAATTAATAAAGATAAACCTGCGAGAAACAGAGACTCGTAGAACCAAATCTTTTTCTTTTCATCTTCAGTTCTGAAAAAGAAAAAACATGGAATTCTTTAGTTTGTCAACTCAACATTATTATCTCAGCGTGTTTTTGTTATCGATTTTGAAACACAGGGTGTCCTTAGTCCATGGAATGGAATATTTTATAAGTTTAAGGAAAATATGACAATTTGGTCAGTTTTCAGACATTTTTTTGTTGTTTTTCACAGAGCTGTAGATAAGCTGAGTTTTTGAGAATTTTACTCATACTTTTTTTTACAAAACTCCCCGTTTTTTTAAAATTGCTTTTCTACAAATACTCACAGCTTTTAAAAATCATGTGAATTATATTTGTATGTACTGTCCTGTGGAACAGTTTACTAAATATTTACAAGATGCAAATTGTTCTCAGCACTGCTTACATGTATATTAAGAATAAATCCTAAGACAACACCATGTTTCGTTTTACCTAAACTCCATTTAATCAGAATGGTTGTTTCTTTAAAATGCATTAAATGGATTCACATTCGTTTTGGAAGCATATTTAAAAAAAAAAAAGTGTTTTTACTCCGACGTGTTCCATATTACTCGATTCATTCTGAATCTGATGAGTAAATACTCACTGCAGTCAAAAAATATCCACAGCTCTGTTTTTCTCAAATTAGAGATAAAATGTTATTAAAAAATAATAGTTTCTTCAATACATGTAGTTAAATTACATGTACCATGTAGTTATTTCGAGACCACAATTATATGCCTGCATTTGTGTGCCAAAGTGGCTGCGAAAGAAAATGTGCCTCGAGTTATTTCCTTTTCCCCCAGAAATCCAGTTATTTTGCAAAGTGCTTATTATACGAACGTTGACTGTTCACAAGACAGTGTCTTGTTATTTACATGTACATGTAAATGTGCCAACCAACCATGTATTGGTCAGTGTAAAGTATGACCAGTGAATATCTGGTTGGCAATTTGCATATGAATGGTGATGTCACCAGTCAATGTTAGTATAGAATATAGTGTCTCACTATCTCTGTAACAGTATTAGCTGTGAGAATCGTAGCTCTTATGGTGTGTAGCTACCACCATAGAGTTATGATGCGATCCTTTATAGAATAGGTAGGTATCGGGATCAACCCGTAAGAGCTTTTTGAAGACATCAAGCAAAGCCTGCATGAACAACCACTGTATTGCAATAAACTAAATCTTAACAAGAGGTCAATGAGATAGATCCTGTGGTTTCATGAAAATCCGTCAAGTAGTTTCAGAGGATTAGTCGCTACAAGTTTTCATTATATAACTCTATGTAAACAAAGATGGCCACTGGCAGCCATGTTTAACGTCAAATAAAAATATTTTTGACAAGGATCAACACCATGTCTTACTGATCGTTTTAGAAAAAGTCCCATATCAATATCACTTATAGTTTTCAAGAAGTAGTCGCTACAAACTTGTATTCTACAAACTTGTTTTTTGAAAATCTAGTTTTAGCCATGGCGGCCATCTTGAATTTCAGACCGACCTGAAATTTTGCTAGAATCAATGAGACATCAAGAGAAACATTCCTGTGAAGTTTCATGAAAATCCGTCAAATAGTTACAGAGAAGTAGTTGCTACTAGTTTTTACTAGATAACTCTATATTAACAAAGATCAAAACGATTTTCGACAAGGACCAACATCATGTCATGCTGATCATTTTAGAAAAAGTCCCATATCAATATCACTTATAGTTTTCAAGAAGTAGTCGCCACAAACTTGTTTTTTTGAAAATCTATTTTTAGCCATCTTGAATTTCCGGCCTAGTTTTGCTAGGATCAATTTGACATCAAGAGAAACATTCGTGTGAAGTTTCATGAAAATCCGTCAAGTAGTTTCAGAGGAGCAGTCGCTACAAGTTTTCATTATATAACTCTATGTAAACAAAGATGGCCACTGGCAGCCATGTTTAACGTCGAATCAAAATAATTTCCGACAAGGATCAACATCAAATCATACTGATCATTTTAGGAAAAGACGTATATCAATATCACTTATAGTTTTCAAGTTGTTTTTTGAAAATTTATTTATAGCCGTGGCGGCCATCTTGAATTTACAGCCGACCTGAAATTTTGCTAGGATCAATTAGACATCAAGAGCAACATTCCTGTGAAGTTTCATGAAAATCTGTCAAGTAGTTTCAGAGGAGTAGTCGCTACAAGTTTTCATTATATAACTCTATGTAAACAAAGATGGCCACTGGCGGTCATGTTTAACGTCGCATCAAAATAATTTTCGACAAGGATCAATATCATTCCATACTGATCATTTTAGAAGTCCCATATCAATATCACTTATAGTTTTCAAGAAGTACTCGCTACAAACTTGTTTTTTGAAAATCTATTTTTAGCTTTGGTGGCCATCTTGAATTTCCGACCAACCTGAAATGTTGCAAGGATCATTTAGATATCAAGAGCAACATTCCTGTGAAGTTTCATGGAAATCGTTGAGAAGTTTCAGAGGAGTAGTCGCTACAAGTTTTTACTAAATAACTCTATGTAAACAAAGATGGCCACTGGCAGCCATGTTTAAGTTGAATCAAAACGATTTTCGACAAGGACCAACATCATGTCATGCTGATCATTTTAGAAAAAGTCCCATATCAATATCATTTATAGTTTTCAAAAAGTAGTCGCTACAAACTTGTTTTTTAAAAATCTATTTTTAGCTCTGGTGGCCATCTTGGATTTCACATCAACATGAATTTTTGCTAGGATCAACTAGACTTCATGGGCAACATTTCTGTAAAGTTTCATGAAAATCCATCCAGTGGTTTCAGAGGAGCAGTCGCTACAAAAAAGTTGACAAGACAGATGGACACCGCACCATGGCATAAGATCTGCTGATCTTTGAAAAAGCCTAGAAAGTGACAAAGTAAGTACTCAGTAACTTGGCAGAATACAGAGAAGAGAACAAACCGTTAAGGGTACGACGAGGCAAGATTAAAGACAACATCAAACGCTACCGTCCATTTAGGTAGATGTCACCATAGGGTCCACAATCTGTCCGGCCATCGCACAATCAGAGGAAAGCATAGTGGCAAATTGTATATGGGTCAACCATTAAACAAGCAGTGCGTTGCAAAATGATAGGGTCATAACCTCTTTTGATAAACTTTTTAACAAGTTTAATAAAAATTGTATGTGATTATGCCCAAGGATCTTACGAAGTTTGCATATCACATCACCATGCAGGTAGCTGTTTCACTGTTAGTTACTAATCAAAATATATAAAAAATTTGAACATGTCATTTGTTGAAAATAAACACATTTAAAGTTTTCCTGAAAATTTATCCCAGAGTATTGTAGTCTATAACAGCTACCTGTGCATCACCATTGTCTTTAACTACAATACTCTGGGGAAAAGTTCAGTAAAACTTTAAATACGTTGGGGCTTTTTTGTTTATAAAAATAACATGTCCATATTTATTTTTTTATTTTATTATTATTATTTTTATATATTTTTGTTTATTTCCCAACACTGATACAGCTTAGCTTAGCGCCTCCTCTGGTATTTTTTTCCTTTTGCAACCAATTTCGCAAAATGAATAAAGTTGGAGACAAAATTGGCTCAAAGATAGCATATGATATGTTTGAAATTATTTTATGTATTTTTAAATGAAGTATGGCCCATGAATAAAGCAGTTAGTAATAATTATAATCATAAAATTATATTTTAAAAAATATTTTACTCAATTTTTTAGATAAAACTGGAAATGTTTCAGTTTCGAAATAATTACTGTACATGTATACAAGTACAAAATAGTATAGATATTATTCTAGGATTATACTGATCACTGGTTTCATTTTATCCTGTCAGTAAGTTATAATTAAGGCCTTACTGTCTAATGTATACCTGACACCAAATGTGTGTATTTCACACCTGATCATGGACAAGTGATGCCTTCTGGACTTGGAAATAAGAGGTGCTAATTTTGGCAGTTATTAGGTGATTATACAGTGGAAAATTAAGGAGTATGACCAGATTGGAAAGTAATACACAACTGCCTTCTGGACTTGGAAATAAGAGGCGCTAATTTTGGCAGAGTTATTAGTTGATTATACAGGGGGGAAATTAAGGAGTATGACGAGATTGGAAAGTAATACACAACATTCATGACTGACATTGGATATTTCTTTCGCCAAAGTTATTTTTTTATCGCCACTTTTATTATTTTTTTCTCATTTGGCTCCATTTGCGAATCCCAGAGGAGGCCCCGAGTTACCTGTGGTTGCGATAGACCTTGTCGAAGAAGAGTTCTTAAATTGCCATGTTTCCACACGCGGTGTTCATGATAAAGACCTTGAATGAGCATGCTAAACAATGACAACATGAAGGGCTGGGGGTAGATGCCTTTAGCAGGATTAGCAGTGGTTGTATTCTACCCCCACACAATAATAATAGCAAACAAAAAAACGTGGTGGTGGGGGAGGGGGAATATTATTTTTAATGACCAATAACCCCATACCCAACCTCCCCGACCCTGAAAAAAGTATACATAACAATACTACATTATTCACTGACACAACATACAGTATCACATACTACATTCTCAACCGTGTTAAGAGAATGACAGGTGCCTGTCGCAGTGACGTCATACAAGCTATTTACACACGACAAAGTTGACAAATGTGCATATGTTGTTAAATCTAGATGTTTATTAATGTTAATATATCTAAATTTGTCATCCAGGGGTCACGCGATTAGGCGAAGTCGCTAAAAACTTCGCTGTAGTTTGGGCGACCTCGCTTTTTTATTCATGGGGGGGGCGAAATTTGAGTCGCCGTCATTTTCGGCAAATTCGGGTCGATTTCGGCAATTTCAAATGTGATTTACCTCATAATAAACAAAAGCCTCTAAAATAGACAATCAGCGCGTGTATCACACGTACCTTATTTAATCCCATTACCATTAAATAACAACGCGACTCTTATCTAATCAGGGCAATAGCCTAATTATCGATCTTTATCGGCTTGCCTTAGGCGAGATGAGAATATCAACCACCATGTTTGCTCGTTAGGCGATCACGTGGGGAATCATGTGCGCATTCTATTTAAGTAAACCAATCAAAGCTGTCGTATTTTTTCATTTGATGAATAATTAAAAATCGTACTACAAAACACTGCGCAAGGGCGGCGTTATGATTATGATTGACAACAAGATACCTTGAAAAATCTCCCACGATAAATAAATTTAAAAGACAGTGTATATAAATTATATGATTGACATCGGCACAGTTAATTGTAAAGAATCTTTAATAAACAAAACTTTGATTGTGTGTTTTATTGAGGCTAATTATGAAATAAAGAAATGTGTTTGGTATAAAGAGAGTTTGTTTGTGATTGTTTTATTGACGAGAGAAATCAGCGGAAATGTATTGTATTCTACGATTAGACATAGATATCAATAATGTATGTTACTCAATGCGGGAATGAATGAAAACACAGTTTGGGGTAATTATCGAATAATTAGTATTTTCAATAAAAATGAAACGAAGGGGGGGGGGGGGTGGGGGGGGGGGGGGGGGGGGGGGGGGGGGGGGGGGGGGGAATAATAATAATAATAACAAAATGATAATAATAATACATGCTTTATTAGTATTATATATTATTTTAGTAACAGAAATAATTCCAATACAAATAATTAATAAAATAACATGCAATTGGTTAACTCGATATTTAATCGTCCGTCTCATGTCGACCGACCTCAAGTCTCCCTGTTTTGAAAAACTTCTCCCTGTTTTGACTGGAGGGAGAAGTGACTTCTCCCTATTTTTGGAGTCTGGCTTGACCCCTGGGTCATCAATGTGATATTAAGTTGAAGATTAATTATTTACTAATGATGTATGAGCGTTTATTTATAGTTCTGTAGTATTTTATTGGAGATACAGTGCATTAGGTAGTAAAGGATCACTCGGGTTAAAAGCGTAAATTTAAAACTAAAGAAAACCTTCAAGAGCGGTTCTTACTAGATTTAACTCTCTCCGCAATATGACAACCAACATTATTATGAAATATGCCTTGTACGTGTGCTAGCTGAGTGTTGAAAATCTGCCATTTTGCCTGTTTTCAGGATCTTTGTCCCTAAAAGTTTAAAACTTTTAAATCATGGATATTTCGATGATCAGGCCTGAGCATTTTACACCAAATTGTAGTAAAAAAACATCTGTTATATCTTATTTCATTTTAAATGTATTGCATTTTTCATTTTTAAAAACTCACATCCTTCAGGCAGCAACGGATCACTTTTCTTGATAGGTGTTACTCTCGGAAATATGTACCAAATTTGTAAGCTTTAGTATAGATATATGCTTATATGATCAGCGGTTTTTTTTTGGGCTGTTTTTATAGCCGAAATTAGGTCATATACCCAATGCCAAAACATATCTTTTTTTCCCAATTAAGAGGACAAAATTCCATTTTTTTTAAGTGTGCCAATCCAATGATTGAGGTTCAAAAGCTTAAATAAATGCTTCTTGGTGTACAGAAAACAGTATTAAAGATATAATTATGAACGGAATGCTTTACTTTATATTTTTCCGAATTTTATTAAAAATCGCGCTAAGATTCCGAATTTTATGAAAAATCGTGTTAAAATTGCCAACTGAGAAGGTATGGGTTGTGTTCCCAAAAAATAGAAGAAAAAAAACTGATAACTCTTCAAATATGGAAAGTTTGATAAAAAGCAAATGCATATGGGCTGAATAAATTAAATGTAGACAGAAACTGATCCGCTACTACCGATGATCCGCTACCGCCATATAAACTGTATTATTTTTTAAACAAGTAGTTTGGTCGGAAATGGTCCACACGGTTATTGGTCAAATGCAATGAGGCCATCCTTAAAAAAGTTTTTGTTTGCTGTGCTCCCGACCGACCGTCTAAAAGGCAGAGACCGTTTTTTTATAGCCTTTTTGGAATTTTTTTTTGTTTATTTTTTTTAATAAAAAATTATTCGTTAAAGAAATATTAATGAGGTTATCCACAGACTGCATTATCATACATTGAGATAGGAAATTATGATTTGTAAAAATGCTTAACCAGGACTGTGGCAAAAAAATAAAAAGACCTACCCACTTAAAAAATTCAGGGTCGGAGCACAGCAAACAAATATTTTTTAAGGATGGCCAGGGTGCATCTATAAACGTCCATATTCATAATTTTGATAGCATCATCAAAAAAAATGACCAATCATTGACCAGAAATTAGACATAACCAATACATTCTGGTAGGTGACAAACTCGGGTCTTTATCCTTGATGTTCAACCAAGTTTACTGTAAAAATTAAGGTATCTACAGTGTGATTCTTTTAAAACCCTACCTATTTTATGCACATTCATGCAAACTGATTCAATATATGTATCTTTTAAAATCAAAATCTTGAAAATTATGGTATTTTTACTCTGCCAAAGATAAAAACCAAGTAACACAAATTTGATTACCTACTGAAAATAAAATAAAATCTCAACATATCTGCAATGCAAAATTATGAATGTAAAAAAAAGCACCCAAGACGTCAAATAAATGAGACTAGTTATATAACATGCCTTACTGTACGTTTTCTATATATTTTAACATTTCTACTTATATAGCAAGTACAAGGTCCCAAGCAGA